>OY292403.1:13462317-13540101 GCA_958496205.1 Idaea biselata | reverse complement strand
AAAATGGCAAGAAGAAATATAATATCTGGTAAGAGTTTTACCTAATTGAATTAAAGTACAACTCAGAGATAAATGACAGAGCCAACTGATGTTATACCTAATTACGTGAAAGAATATTGGACTTAATAAAACTAAATCTGAAGTTTTCCTTTATAACGATTAATTTTACCTTCTTCATCATATTCTTTGGCAGTTTGACAAACTTTCATATAGCTTCTCATTTCAAATAGGAAGTCGATCATAGAGTCGTAGTCTTCCGGAACACCTTTGGCTGGCCAGAAGTACCACAGGTGAGTGACTTCTCGCCAACTCCTGAAAAGTGTTAGGAGTTAATTTTTTTTAAAAATGTGGGAAATCTCGATTACACGTGTTGACAACAAAATTATTCTTTAACAGTTTTTCGTCCACTGTTGAACACAGGCCTCTCCCGTGACTTCGTTCAGAAACAGCGATCGCGAGCCACCTCCATCCAACGACTCCCTGCGACCGTTAAAATGTCGTCGGTCCACTGAGTAGGTGGTGGTGTTATGGGGGGGCTTGATTTGGTTAAAAAATAAGTTGTTACATTTATTTTTCTTATATTACTTATAAGTCTTCTTATTCTTTTTGTTAACGGTGACAAACAGGAACATATGCTATTTTCTATAAACCTTAGCCCAAAATTATGGCCAGCATATACTAGCTCAAAAATATGGCCAGCTTACTCTTAGCTAGGAAGACCATGCCCAGAAGAAATAACTGTCTGGAGACAACTAAGACTTTTAATAAGATTCAAGTGTTACAATACCTGGTAGCCATATTGATGAGTTGGACACTAGAAATGGCGTATTTGTCGCGCTGTTCTCGTTTCTTCAGGATGACCTTAAAGTCCCCGAATATACGCTTGTTGTCTGATATTTCTGATGGTGGTAGATATTCGTAGCATTTTTCCTGAAAATTATAACAAAAATTTAAATAAGCAATTTATGCTGAGAATTTGTATATTTTTCTCATTAAATAGATCGAAAGTTTTCGAATGATTTATGCGTAGAACTGCTATTCGTTGCTTCCAATTTGGTGGAAAACAACCTAAATCAGTCTAAGTGCTTACCACTCCATTCTCCATATATTCAGTGAGCATCACGACGACCCTGGAGTTCTGTTCCCAGATCATCCTCCAGAAGTCAAACACGGTGTTAGAGAGAGGCGCCTGGCACAGTATGTAGTAGTTCTTTATATTGCCTGGACCCTGGAATTAATATAAAAGTATTCTAGTTTTATTTTAAGTGTTTAAGCCTGCACTGGGCTTTCATAGAAATGTAGCAGCATCCCGCGGTTTCACCCGTGTAAGTCCCGATCCCGCGGGAGTTTCCAAAACCCCTTTCTTAGTATCCACTTTGTCTTAGTATCTGTTCTTTATGGTGTGCAAGTCTCCACATATGTATACCTACGCATCACAAAGAACATACTCCCCAAATTTCACGTCTCTAGGACCAGCGGTTTGAGCTATGTGTTGATAATATTAGGTCAGTCAGGACATTGAATTTTATATACACCTATTCAGCCTTATTAATAAACGTGGAGTAAGGTCGGAATAGTTTTGCCAATTTTTGTTCTTGTCTGTCAACTTTGAAAGTTATTGTTCTCACTATTCCGACCTTACTCCCCGTTTATTACTTACTAAGACTAATATAAAATAAATAAATAAATAAATAAATTCTGTGAACAACACACAGCGCCATCTAGCCCCATGGTAAGCGACTAAGCTTGTGTTACGGTGACTAGACAACGGATATAATACTTATATTTATTTTTCTTTTGTAAATACATACATATTATACATAGAGGGACACCCAGACCAGACACAAATATTTATTCTATAAGCTTAAATACTTGCACCCGGCGGGAATCGAACCCGCAACCTCCTGCATTGCAGTCGCGCTTTCGCACGACGCGCCACAGAGGTCGTCAAAATATAGCCTCATTAATAAACGTGGAGTAAGGTCGAAGTAGTGAAAACATGCTTTGTCTTTTTCCGTGACAAGAACTTTCAAAGTTGACAGACAGAAACAAAAAGTGGTAAAATTATTCCGATCTTACTCCACGTTTAGTAATAAGACTAATAGATTTTTAAGGGAAACGTTTTCCGACACTCGATTCGCCGTCAGAACCATTTATCGATGCAACGTTTCGCCGACAGAATTATTCGTATGCGACTGTTTAGGTATTTCTAAAAACTCACCGTAACATAGTTAGCATTAATATACTCCGAGGCAGGATCATTTCCGATCCTCTTCAACGGGACCCTGGTTTCTGGCAGCGGCAGGACATTAGAGTACCGGTTCTTGTCCTCACATCCAGGGGGTACCTCCTCCGGACGGACGGTCACTGTCGGGATCTCGTGGAACTCTGCCGTCATAGAGTCTACATCCAGGGCGAAGTTGGCGAGAGCTGGGTACTGCATCGGGTGGGATGTTACCTGGATATTTTAATGTGAAATACAACCCCTGGTACAACTGAACTAACAATAGTAAATGTTATAGCATCCTCACTTGACAGATTAAAGGCGTTTCAGGCAAGGTAACCTAGAACGGCTGGAAAACCCCCACAATGGCAATTTAAAAACCCTTCGGCTTTTTTTATACTCAACTAAATCCTAAGGGGATCTCTTCTAGGCAACCTTTGGGCAACAAGTTAAGACATTCGAAAGGTAGGGTGTGTGCCCAGGGAAAAAAGAGAAATATACGGTATAATTGAGAAACTCCTCCTTTTTTTGAAATCGGTTTAAAATATACCAACATAGTAAACATAGACAGTCTGTAACTGTCTGTCTGTAGCTGTAACCCATACATTAATAGTGTATAAGGGTTTCTATAATTAGACAATAGATTAGTTACCTACCTAGTATATAGTATTGGATGTAAGTAACTCCATACCTCGTCATCGTAAGCTGGGTTCCCGTAACTCCGTTTGCTTGCCCTCAGCCGCTGGTTGCCCTTCCTATGTCCCACGCTCACGCTGTCCAAGCTGTAGGCGTCCAACGAGACCGGCGTGCATCTCTGCGCGTACACGCCGCGCCGACCGCGCCGGCGTACCACCAACTATAGACAAAACTACACGTTTTAGGTACAGAACAGAATAGAATAGAAACATTTTATTAACAAAAACACACGGCACAAAATATATAAAAAATACTCGGGGACTGCCGCGGTAAAGCTATTGCATAGGTAGCATTTTTTATTAACTTATGCAATTATAATTATTTTTTTATTTTGTACCATGTTGCCATGGTTACCATGTAGCTCGGTCGAGCTCATGGCAACATGGTAGGCAGAGTGGGGGGTGTTAGGTTTTTTTCTTTATGAAATTTCTTCATTCAAAGCTCAAAGCCCGCGATAAAAGCTATGCAATAGCTTAAAATATGTACAATAAAAGAAAGAAAACAAACAATAGAACATAATAAGGAAAAAACAATAAATTTAGAACAAAAATAATAAGGAGCCGTGTGCTGTGCCAATGAGGATCTGCCGCGGCATAGGTTGCGACTACAGGATCCGTTGGCTAGTAGGTACCTACCCATAGTACAAGCCTAGTTGCTAAATTGCTAGATTGTGCTGTGTTCAACGTCCTGAAATAATAATTATTTATGTAGCTAGGTATATCAAACTCTTCCAATACGTACGAAATGAGGCCAGTGTTTGGCCAATACGTTGTTAATTTTTTTTTTATTTGCTAACGTTTTTCCTGCTTACTTATAAACGATACGTTATGTAGGTAACGTTTGTCTCTGTCTGTCAACTTTGAAACTTCATGACACAGTAAAAGACAAACGATACATAGTTTATGCAGCTGTTAATCATTCGTTATTATAAGTAAGGGGGTTTGTGTCAAAATAGTTTCTAAACCTCGGGTTAACAACTAACTCTGTCTGGGTGGTGCCAGTGTGGCTAAGTACCTATTCAAGAACCGTTAAACCTGTGGTTAAACTTCCAAAAGTAGGTACTTCCACGTGTTTCGTTCATCAGATAAATAAGTCTAAACAAAAAAGTCCTAGGTAGTTACAACTAATCAAAGAAGATTAAACCCCCAACTGTGTAGACAGGACAACCAATTCTATTTTGAACTAGCAGCGTCCCGCGGTTTCACCCGCGTAGGTCATGAAACCGTGGCACATGACATAGAACACACTTTCCAAATTTCAGGTACTGGGACCAGCGGTTTGGGCTCTACGTCGATATTTAGTTCATTAAGTCAATCACTTAGTCAGGAAATTGAATTGTATAAATGTGTGGATATATTATTTTAACAATCACCGATCGCGAAATGAAATCGTGAAAATCTATAAGACATAATATGTTTTAATGAGTTGTGCAAGCTTGGACGCTGGAACTCACGTGGTTTAGTTCGTTAAGATGCTGGAGTACTGACCCAGAGACGCGAGTTCGAGCCTCGCAGCGAGTGAATTTTGAAGATGGAATTCTCCCTATAAAAATCTAGTAGATACCTAAGCCTAGGAAAGTAAAAAATATATATATGCGAAATAAATTAAAACATAGTAAATATCCCGTTTTTAAATAATATTTGTATAATTATTTTCTGTCTTTCTTTCCCTACCATTTTTTATATTTTGCCCTAGTTTCATTGTCATACTCTACAGCCCGCTCTATAGAGTACCTAAGAAGCTTAATTCTTTGAGTTTTACAATGAGTGCCAGAGTAAAGATACGAGTTGGCAACGGGCGACATGAGGCGACGACGTGTCGCGGCAACACGTCGTCGCCTCATGTCGCGGTTACTATGGAAATTTCCTACGCTCGCTCTACGACGCGTCGCGGTCGCTAGCTTCGTGTCGCTGACTACGTAGGGAGTTTCATAAAAATACATAGAAACCAGTAGTGTCGCCGCGACACATCGTCTGCTGCCGTCTCATGTCGCCCGTTGCCTACTCGTACCTTTATGAAAAAAAGAAAAACAGCCCTCTCTATAGAGTAAATAGTTAAATTCTTTAAGTTACAATGAGCGGCAGAGTAATGAGCTGAGTCTTATTTCTGACAAGTGGAGCGTTATCAAACGATACGTCATCAAATTTCGGTCAACGGTCACCGAAGCTGTTTGAATGGCTCATTCATTATTAGTCTCATTGACGATTTCTTATCGCTATACATTCTTAGACGATTTCCTACTAATCTATATCTATACTTTACTAGCTGACCCGACAGACGTTGTCCTGTCGTTTAGTATAAAAAAATAAAATTCATCAAAATCGGTTTAGCATTTTTTCTTTCATAAGAACCTTCTCCTGACAATAGCAAATACAACAAAAAAAGAATTATCGAAATCGGTCTAGCCGTTCACGCGTGATGTCGTGACAACGGAACGGGATTCATTTTTATATATGTCCTAGAAACGAGTGTCAAGTGAAAGTCCAGAGGTAAAGATTTGTACAAATAAATGTATTAAATAAAATAAGAACAAATATGTTTTTCATGTTATTCGATTAGGCCGGGAGTTTCCCTTCAGGTTTAAGTAAGATGAGTGAGAGAATTTTCGACCAAAGAATTTTTAAATAAAAATTTTGATATGATCCTCTAATGATAGACCAATAAAATAAATAGGGTAGATAGCTAATGAAGTAAGGAAGTTTTTGAAGTTGTTTTGGAAAAAAAAAATAGGCGAGTTTTTCTTCTTATTGCTCTTTAAAGTGTTTATAGCGTTTTGTCAAAGCTTACTTTATGAAATTCGTTTTTAATTTGTAACAGTTTGGTTAGTGTTACGCCTTTTCTTTGTTACGGGTAACATGACCTAATTATTCAGCTCCACATTTGAAAAGAAATCAGCCAATTATCTCAATTATTGCAGTAAGTATGACCAAATAGGTATCAGTGGTCGCATTTTAGTAGAAAAATGAGAAAAAAGGCCATAACTTCTAAACTACGAAAAATCGCGGAACATACATGGGGGTGATTCGGGTACCCCTTAAGGTCCTCTACCTCTGGACTTTCGCTTGACACTCGTTTCTGGGACACCCTGTACATATATAGATATAGATGTACCTAATATCTGTATAATAGGTACTAAGCTATACCTTGATTTTTGATTCCGATATTCCCACGGGAACGGGACGGGCGGGACGCAGCTAGTATCTATATACTCGTATATAAAATGTAAAGTCCTGACTGATCTACGAGTATACAGGGTGTTTCGACGAGGGGGTATTAAGCCGAAAGGGGGTTGTTCTAGAGGTCTAGGCGAATAACTTTTATTCTACGACTTTTGGAAATTTTAACTTTTTTTTCGAAAATTTTAAAGTTGTATCACTAAAAAAAAAACAGCTGTTTTTGTAAAAAAAAGGCAATGAATGTTTAAATTGTAGTGGTCCAAACTAAATAAAAGGGCACCTCAATGCCAATGACCTCAAACTCTAAAAAACAGCTGATTTTCATGCAAACTTTAAACTGAAAATTTTCGAAAACTACTTCGAATTTCCAAAACTTGTAGAACAAAAGTTGTTCGCCTAGACCTCTAGAACAACCCCCTTTCAGCTTAATACCCCCTCCTCGGAGCACCCTGTATATTATCTACGCAGGACCCAAACCGCTGGTCCTAGAGATATGAAATTAGGAGGGTGTGTTCTTTGTGATGTGTAAGCATAGACTAAGAAAGTGGATGACGGGGACTTACGCGGGTGAAACCGCGGGACTCTGCTAGTAATATACACTAATATTATAAAGAGGAAAGATTTGGATTTTTTTGTGTGTGTGTCTGTAATCTGTATGTATGTTTGTAATGAATAAACTCATAAACTACTAGACCGATTTCAAAAATTCTTTCACCATTAGAAAGCTACATTCACCCTTAGTAACTTATGCTAATTTTGATCCCGATATTTTCACGGGATCGGGACTTACGCGGGTGAAACTGCGGGACGCAGCTAGTAATAATATAAAGAGGTAACGTTGGTAACATGTAAGTGGTGTGGTTGACCTAGTGTCAGAGTTTTCAGGTATGTACCTACCTACGTCCTAAGGTCTCCTAACGGAACCCTTCGAATCCAACTTGCATTTGGCCAGTTTTTATTTACAAAAACATAATCTCAAAATCACTAGAGACTCTCATAAACACAATAAATTATTTTCAAGTACCTACCTACCTTTTCACTAAATTACCCTGAACGACCTGCCAAAAATGTCAACAAAGTTGCTAACCCATCAACGGCATTTCTCACTTCTTAGAATTTAGTATAAATATTATTTAGACAAGTAGAGTGGGTACTTTGGTGCTCTTAAGAGGAGGACTTGTAGAATCCTACTAATATTATATAGGTACGCGAAAGTTTGCAATTTTGTGGTGCCTAATATGTATGTCCGTATGTAGGTATATATGGCTGTATGTGACTTGATTACTCCTTCACGCAAAAACTTGGAATATAGATAGCTGGACAATAATACATAGGCTTATTATTCCGATAATTCCCACAGGGTCTGGACTTACACAGGTGAAACCGCAGGCCATTGGTATTGGTAATACAATTTAAAATCATGAGCAATGTAACCGACAAACACTGTTTTGGCGCTTACGACGTCGCGGCCATGGTATGTCGCTCGTATGTAACTCGAGCTAGAGTGCGTTTCATCTTTAAATTCCTATGCCGTCATGTTTGTAGCAAAACAAAAAAGTGCAAAATACAAAAAAATTAATGTGCTACCTTGAATTTAGGGGGATTTGTATTTAAAGAATGAATGAACGAATCTTCCTGTATTCAAGGTTTAGGGTATAGCACATTCAAGATATTAAGGCAAGACTTTTTTGTTTTGCTACCAACATGACGGCATCGGCATAGGTAGTTAAAGATGAAACGCACTATAGCTACCGCGCGAGTTTCGATGCGCGCGATGAGTTCTTAGTTTATCAATGCTTCACCTTAAGTTTGACACTTTAAAGATCACACGGTGTCGATTTCAATCTATTGCTCTAAGCCCGGTATAGAAGTTGATTAAAAAATATATGTTTAGGTACTAGCTGCGCCCGCGGTTTCACCCGCGTAAGTCCCGATCCCGTGAGAATATCGGGATCAAAAGTAACTCAGGGTAAATGTAGCTTTCTAATGGTGAAATAATTTTTAAAATCGGTCCAGTAGTTTTTAAGTTTATTCATTACAAACAAACGGTTTCACCCGCGCAAGTTTCCTCTTTTTCTATTGAGGGTTAAACTTGTATTTTTATAATCCCATAAATTGCACTAAATATACAATTTAGTGCAATATTCAATCTTCTTCTAATATATAAAATTTCCATGTCACAATGTTAGTTACCGTACTCCTCCGAAACGGCTTTACCGATTTTTACCAAATTTTATATGCGTATTCAGTAGGTCTGAGTATCGGCTACTATCTATAATTTATAAGGCAAAACAACGTTTGCCGGGTCAGCTAGTTAATATTATAAAACATGTAAAAGTGGTAGGTAGGTACCTATGTTCAAGCAAAAACTACGAAACTGATGGTGATGATACTTGGTAAATAGATAGCTGGAGATCTGAATTATTAACACATTGGCTACTTTTTCTTCACCGTAACCTTCTGTATTGCAGTGGGACATTCGCACGATGCGCAGATGTCGTTTTAACCCTATATTTCGGCATAATAAAGATAAGAATGTAAAAGGAACGTTATTTCTTAGTGTTTACCACACTAGGTAAAAATACGAGGCCTTACTCGGAAGAACACGAGAAAACGCTTTCTTAATTTCCGCTTGGCGGGGAGGCTTAGCCGTGGCGTAGCGGCTATCGCGCTGGAACGGAATACGGAACAGTAATCGCGGGTTCGAGTCCCGCCGGGTACTAGTTTTTGAAAGCATTTTTTTCAAAAAGCATAAGACTGTAATGCAATTACCTAACCAAGTGTTAGCAAACCAAGAATTAAAATTTGAACCCAATCTGGCGCAGGTCGGCCTAAGAGTTTATGTTCGTTATCGCGTAACCGATGCTTAAAGCTTGGCTTCAAGTTTGAAGTCGGCAAAAAGTGCAAGAATGAGGCCACTTGAGACCTTGATTTATTGGTGCCTTTCAAGATGTTTGTTCACATTGTCTCCTGATTTTGAAGATTGGTAGGAAAATACCTATACTTCGTTTTTTAATTGTAGACTATAATTATTACTATAAAACGTTAGATCGTCTGATATAATTTTATATTTTTTACATTTTCTAATTAGAATAGAAATAAAACAATAAGAAAAAAAAACAAAACGTACGGCCATTGGTCGTGGTTGATACCTATAGGTTTTATGGCATAATATTTTCTCTAATGTCTTTATCGAACGGTTACTGCGCTTCTTTCGACTTTCTTTCATTCTTTCGACGGGAGGAAACAGTCCACTACGTTTGTAAAGTTTGTATGTAGAAAACATTAGGTACCAGCTATCCTTTCTCCTTAAACGATAAGGCCGCGCATTGTACTATTGTTGTTTTAGTTTTCTTTGTTATTTTATATTATTTTTCGTGTATTTGTCTTTTTTTTTTTGTTCTTTTTCATAATAATAAAACATTATCTAATCTTATTTAATCTTTACGCTACATCATCTATGAAAGTAGCCATATATTTCTGTACTATTTTTTTTAAATAAATATTTAATAGTACCTAAAACTTTTCCTGTATTTCTTTCGTGATTTTTTTTTGTATTTTTTTCGTAACAATAAAGCATTATCTAATCTTATTTAACCTTTATCGCTGCATCATCTACGAAAGAAGCCATATATTTGTACCAACTTTTTCAAAAAAACTAAAAAAAAATAGCGTGCAAATGGAAACGCGCTCGAGGTCCGTCATCACATCAGCAAAGCTTTGTTTATAATTTTCGTTTTCAAACATCCTCGACGAGTGCGATACGGGCGACACCTACAGCTTACTAGGAACGTGAGAGTGTGGCGGTACGGTGGGACGGAACTGTTACCACCTACTTGAAGTATTTACAGGGAAAAATACAGCTCTCGGGGAACCATTGGTTGATTGATAGAAGAGTTCTGTAAAGTTCTCGAACCGTAGGGCATTGATAAAATATTCACTCATGGCGAGGCTCAAACTCGCGTTTCCGATTTTCCGTCGCAATGTGCGCTAGCCAGTAATACACCACACGAGTTCCTACTCCGAGTGAAGAATTTAAGAATAATGTAGGTAGTATGATGCCCTGTCTACTATTTTCGACTTAGGATCGTTTGTTACCTACGTACTATAAATAAATCATGTTAGATTTTTTTCGGTTAAATGTTTGAATACTGATATGAAATTTAACTCATTTTTCAGTTTAAATCCCGTCGCTTTTATTATATTAAACGCCCGACACGTGAACATAGGAGGTCTAGAAAGACCTCGAAACGTCGGGCACACTCCAATGGAGAATATGAAATTATATAATATTTACTTAGTTATATATTCTTTTAATTTACAGCTGCAGTAGGTCGCGTTCAGAGTTGCGACCGTTACTACAGATCGCTATTCAGCGGGAAAACGCAGTGACCATTTTGGGCATCTTAGCACCGAGAACTCTGGGGTGCTCTCCGCTACGGTACAAACACAGAAATACGAGTTTGAGCCTCGGCGCGAATTAATCTTTGCATACCTATGTAATTTAATTTTCCTTAAAATATTTCTAACCCCTATTAAATAAAAAAAACCTGGAAAGAAAAAAAAAGTGATAGAATGTAGGTACTTATTCGGCGCAAAGAATAAGCATTCAGCGTGGCAATGTGGCCAGAAATTTTGTGCTCGCTGCCAAGTGTCAAGGATATATAGATCTATTTTGATAAAATATTTTGTTTTTAAATGTAAATAATTTAAAAAATTCTAAAACAAGTGCATTAGTTACGTCCCACCGTGCCGTAGGTCTACTGCCCTACACTGCATGGGCTCAGGGTCCCGGGTTCGAGGCGCGGGTCACCACACACTAATTGTGACGTACGCAACGACGAGCGCGAACGTGCGCGCGCGACGCCCCGCAGAATTCACTCATTGTAATAGTTAGTTAGTTATTAGTTATTTCAAATTAGTCAGCTTTCAGTAATTTTTATTTAACTTTTTATTGTAGATAGGTACTTTGTGAAAATACGTCTGAACTACGTATACTAAATTGAGGTAAGTTTAATTAAGATTTTTTTTCTTTTTTCGCGTTGTTGGAATGTCCCTGAGATCTGGAAAGACCTCAAAACGTACGTATTTTATCAATCGATAAATTGCTTAATAAGCGATTAAAACAAATAAAATGGTAAATTTTCAGATTTTTCAGATTATTTATTTTGTTATTTTATAACCCTTTATTTTTAAGGCATTTAGAAAATATTAAAGAATAGAAAATTATTTTCTGGTTTCCTTAAACGTAATTTAATCTAATTTTTAAAAATAAAAATTGCGGGTTTTATATTTTTTTGATTACACTTAAGAAATATCTACTTTCTACTAATATTATAAATGTGAAAGTTTATGTATAAGTAAGTCGGTAAATAAATAAGAAAACGAGTATACTTGTTACTCCATTATTGTTACGCTAAACCGATTGCGACGAAACTTGGTATACAGATAGCTGGAGATCTGGATTAACATATAGGCCCGCGTAAGTCCTGATCCCGATGTTCTAGCGGGATCGGGACTTACGCGGGTGTAACGGCGGAGCTATGCTAGTAAAACTTATAAGGGAGGAACACATTTTGGAATTTATAAATAAAACTTACCTACCTAATATTTTATTTTGGCAGTTTCAAAATTTTCGTCATAGAAGATTTAACCGAGTTATTATCGTCTTCGTCATGGACATAGCTGTATTATTCCAAGGATAAAAGGTATTTAAAAACACTTTTTCTAGTTTATCTAGAGTTCCGTACACAGGGGGTAAAAACGGGACCCTTTTATTAAAACTCCACTGTCTATTTGTCCGTCTGTCACCAGGCCGTATCTCATAAGCCGTGATAGCTAGACGGTTCAAATTTTCACCGATGATGTATTTCTGTTCCCGCTTTTACAACAAGTAAAACAACTAAACACATAATAAGATAAATGCAGGCAGCCTTTTGGATACCATACCTAAGGACTCATTTTTGGATTTTTAATTTTAATTATTTAATTTAATTTAGTGATTTAAGATGGTGTACTATTGGTAATTCTTTTAAATACATATTTAAGTGGGGCTCGCCACCAACAAACGTGTTTTTTTTTTGTGATAATAGTACGGAACCCTTCGTGCGGGAATCCAACTCGCACTTGGCCGTGGTTTTTTAGTTTCTTAGTTAGAACCTAAAACTACGATTTGTCACCACCCACTGGTCTAACCAGCCCACCAGGTAGCTGGAGACCTGGATTATTCTGATAATCATTATTACGTTTTATCCTAATACTAACAGTGACCGCAACTTCGTCCGCCTAATTTTTTTTTGAATATTATATAGTCTATAGGCTTCCTCAATAAATGGACTATAAAACACTGAAATAATTTTTCAAATCGGACTAGCGGTTCTTGAGATTAGCGCGTTCATACAAACAAACTCTTCAGCTTTATAATATCAGTATAGATTACCACGAGACCGAGACTGACGCTGACGCGAGAAACCACGGGGCGCAGCTAGTTATTTATAAAAATTAAACTCTTTTTATTACTTTTAGCATTATTTCAATGCTAAGCTTTTTACAGGTCTCTTCTTCAGGATTGACTGAGATGTAACTTGTCATTTTACTGTAGACCTATTAAAAAATCAACAATGTAGTCATGGCTGGTATAGGTTTTATGGCATAAACTAATTTTCTCTAAAGTCTTTATCCAGAGAGGAAACAATCGACTACGTTTGCACGTTCGTTTGTATAGAGACAAAATCATAACTCTTCTTTTTCCGTAGTCGGGTCAAAATAGTAGGTAGACTTTTCTCTTAACAGGTAACCCACTTGGTACTCGATGAGGTAGGGTTGCCAAAGATCGGCTCCCAGTCTACTTTAGAATTGACTTTGATCGTTAGATTTTCTTATTTTCTTTGCTAGAGTTAATCTTGAAGAAGAAGAAGACTTCCTGAAGAAGTCTCGAAACGTTCAGCATTGAAACAATGCTAAAAGTAATAAACACAACGCGATTAAAACCGAGAAATTAGTTTAATTTCAATCCGGATTAGTTAGTTCAATGAAGCTGTACAATCGAGCTTTAGCAGTTAACCGGGTGCCCTTTCGGTCGCATAATATTTTTCTTCAAAATTTAGCGCCTAATCTACTATATAAAAATAAGTCGGGTTTTCCTTCCTGACGCTATAACTCCAGAACGCACGAACCGATTTCCACGGTTTTGCATTCGTTGGAAAGGTCTCGGCCTCCGTGAGGTTAATAGCAAAGAAAATTCAGGAAAAATTTAATTATCTATAATTTATAAGGCAAAACAACGTTTGCCGGGTCAGCTAGTCTATACATATAATAAAATCGTAACTCAGCGGTGTCTGTTTTTGGAAGATATAAAAAAAATATAAATTGTATGTGTATCTATTAACGCAGTAGAACCCATTTTTCTGTTTTTCTGGTTGTCTGTTTGTCTGTTTGTCTGTTTATCTGTTTGTCTGTTTGTCTGTTTATCTGTTTGTCTGTTTGTGTGTGCCTTTGTGCCCGCTAATCTCAGAAACGGCTTATCCGATTTTAACCAAATTTGGTATGCAGATAGCTTTATACCCCGATTAACATATAGGCTACTTTTTATCCGGCTATTTAATCCGGTTATCCGGATAAAGTGTTATTTCTACTTTAGCCTAATTAATTTGAATGTTGTATTGAAGAAGTATGTTGTGTTGAATTAACAGATGATAAACCGGATATCCGGTAGGTAATCAAAAAGCCGGATATCCGGCACGTAATTAAAAAAGCCGGATATCAGGTAATTCCTAAAATACCGTGTAACTATGTCTCTCCATATATTCGGATCTTTCGGACATACGGAAATTTATAATGGTTGTTTTTAACCGACTTTTAAAAAGAGGATCATCTCAATTCGACCCGCATATTGTTTGTATGGGGATATGTTCACGCCGGACTCCAGCATATGAATATTCTTTTTAGATTTGGAAAGTGAGAGTCTCGAATTGGTGCCACAAATTGTTGGTGAAGATCTGATGAGAACCTTTGGAATGATGAGCAGAATAGCATCCCACAATGCAGTAAATTACTAATTTTTGGACTCCCATCAATATAATCAGCTTATAAAGAACTCGGTACGAATTGATGGACCACCTGAAACTATTTTCTCATCAGAAAACTCCTCAATGATTAAAGTTACGGTTACAATTTTGATATTTTTAGTGGCAGTCGAAAATGCACGAAAAAGGGAAAAAAATCGGGTCGTTTAACTGGGTAGATGCAGATTGCATGTAGTTTACGAGGCAGCTGCGGCAGAGTGTGGATTCCGAGTCGAGGGTACCGCGTTCGAGTCCCGAGTCCCGGGCACGACGTTACGTGTTACCCTCCAGATGTCCCGTAAGCCCGGGGGGGGGGTTGGGAGCCATGAGACGGGCAGAGATGAGGCTTGGAAAGGCCGCCGTTGTCGGGGTTGACGGATGTAGTCCATGAGGAATTCCCACTGGCCTCTACACTTGAGAAGCGAGGGACGCCGTTGGGGTTTAGTTGACAAACTGTGGTAGGGAGCCCAACAAACCGGGTCATTTGCCCCGAGAGTGGCCTGACGGTACATAAGGGGCATTACCCAAGTAAAAAAAATATTGCATTTAGTTAAGCTGCCCGACTTCAGATTACATCTTACTAATATTATAAATGCGAAAGTAACTCTGTCTGTCTGTCTGTTACGCTTTCACGCCTAAACCGCTGAACCGATATTGATGAATTTTGGTATAGAGATAAATAGGACCTCGGAGAAGGACATAGGCTACTTTTGATCCTGTAAATCCCGCGGGATCGGGACTTAGGTAACAGCGCTTTCACGCCTAAACCGCTGAACCGATTTTGATAAATTTTGGTATTGAGATAGATGGGACCTCGGACAAGGACATAGGCTACTTTTGATCCCGTAAATCCCGCGGGATCGGGACTTAGGTCGTATACCTGAACCGATTTTGATAAATTTTGGTATAGAGATAGATGGAACCTCGGAGAAGGACATAAGGCTACTTTTGATCCCGTAAATCCCGCGGGATCGGGACTTAGGTCGTATACCTGAACCGATTTTGATAAATTTTGGTATAGAGATAGATGGGACCTCGGAGAAGGACATAGCTAAAAGTAATAAACACCACGAGATTAAAACCGAAAAATGTCTTTAATTTCAATACAACATCGCTAAAAGAGAAAAAAAGCTATACTTACTTACATTTATTTATTTTTAGAGATTAGCTTATCGAAAAAAGGACTATGTAATAATTCTACGCCGACGAAGTCGCGGGTACCAGCTAGTAACAAATAAGTCTGTTGCTTTGTACATATGTAGACAAGCTTATTATTATTTTTTTATCCTTTTTTTCGAAGTCGAGTTTCAACTTTTATAGATTTTCGACACTTCTTCTTATAATAATGTGAATAAGCATGTAACAAGTTACATACCGATGTGCAAAAATCACACTTAAACAAACTCTGCCATGATTCTCTTTTGCTCAGTACTTTCCTGGTCGTTCGTTAAAGTGTAGACCTTTGCACAGCAATGAGTAGATGTTCGAAAAACGCTGACGAAGTCGCGGGCACAGCTAGTATTATAAATAAAAAAGGTGTGCTGTAATGGTGTTGTATGACTTGTAAATTTTATGCCATAGAGTCAGATGCCAATAAATGTTATGATTATTAATTGTTATTCTATAAACATTTATGCATAAACAATTTATGCTAATATACCATTATTATAAAAGAAATTATGAGGAAATAAAGTACATTATGCCTAATGATTTATTCTGTTTGAACGTTATGCGAAACGAAGAGAATGCCAAAAAACGTTATGCAGGCTTAAATTATGCCTCTTAAATTTATGCAACCCAATATAGACCCCAGTAACCTACCGACCGTCCACCGTCCACAGTCCTTATCTCCATAACGGCCAACAAAAGTTATTAGAATCCGACGCCGCGTTCCGGCCGGTACCGATAAACGTGGTCACCTGAGACCACTCTCATTGCTTAAGGAATTTTTATAGTCTGCGCGCAGATTAGTCGTTAACTTAACTATCTAAGTCATGTTTCTGATTCCGGTTAATGATTCCAAGTGTCGGGCTTTTATTTTACCTACAGTCTACCTACTTTTTTCTCCATACAAATATTACAGAAATAGTTGTATTTTCCCGGGTCTTAATCGCGTATTACTATTTACTATTTATTTTCTGATTTAATAATACGCGATGAAGACCCGGAAAATGTAACTTTGATAATGAATTGTGTGAATTTTAAAATTTTACAGACGTAGACGTAGTAGACTGTTTCCTCCCAGGATAAAGATATTTGAAAAATATGTTTATGCCATAAGTCTTATATCAGCCATGACCATGCCCTTATGTTTTGTTTTTTTTTTCATTTTATAATTTCTCGTGAGTTTTATTTCTATTCAAAGTACCTAATTAGAAATTGAAAAAAAAAACATTTGCGCTAAAAACGCTATGTTTTTTATTTGCTCTAAAGTCTTTATCCAGGGAGAAAAGAGTCGACAAACAAACGTAATGTATGGAAAATAGGAAAAAAATCCCTTCATGGGCCATTCATGGGCGCGAAAAAAAGAATTATAATACATATAAATACATATAAAAAGCCTTTATGTCAATTTTACTTTTCCATTTCAAAGTTGTTCGCAAATTTTGCCAAATAGTTTCGAAAAACTTAATTAATTTGTATTTTTCATACAAAAGACTTCAACGATCCCTTTTTTGACAGTTCATGATATTTTTAACCTAGTTATATAAAAGGTGGAGGTTCTCAATTACATTTTGGCTATCTATAGGATTTAAAGAGCAGATTATTGTTTGTCCATTACGGTTCAACGCGGGAATGCTGCTAGCATTTTAGGCAGCTTTGTATCGGGAACCCTTGGGGATGGGTTTTTTTAGTTTTGGTGATTTTGGTTTTCTTTGTTTTGTTTAGTTCAGTTTTTTTTTTAATTTTTATTTGATAAGTTAATTTAAGAGCAGATTTAAATCTTTGTCTATAAAGTGCTTTGTCCTGACAGACTGACTGACTGACTGATCAACGCAGCTGATAGCAGAGATCTGAAATTTGGAGAGTGTGTTCTTTAATACGATGTAGGCATCCGATAAGAAAGTTTATTACAGCGCGGTAATGCTGCCAGAGTTGTGGGAGGGACCTTTGCTGCCAGAGTTGTGGGAGGGACCTTTGCTGCCAGAGTTGTGGGAGGGACCTTTGCGCTGGATACAATTCGAATTTATTTATAGTTTATTAAAAAAATAAAAAATAAAAACATTTCTTTGCCGCTTTTGTTTTAAAAATGTAGTAGTATTTTTACAGTATTCTTACTAATTAATTTATAGTTGTGTATAGTTAGTTATGTAGGTATTTATAATAAATATGGGTATCGTTATAATAATTTTGAAAAACTTTTTTTTCAGGCATTTCCATTAGGTACTGTCGCACTTCCGTGGTCGGCGATCCTTCCACAAAATTGTACAAAATGGGTACGTAAATTTAATTATTATAAATTCCTTTATCGAATACAAAATGCCTCTAATATCTTTAAAAACAACTTCGAAACATTAACTTTACTTAGATTTTTCTTCTGTTTTCACGATGTTGGATTTAAATTTAAAGCATTGTTCGGTTTTAATTACTTTTAGCATTGATTAAAACGTTGAGCATTGAAACAATGCTAAAAGTAATAAACACCAGTCGATTAAAACCTAAAAATGAGATTAACTTTAATTTACTTTTTAAATAACGTGTTTCGAGGAGGGTTTCGTTAACATTTCATTAATTCAATTTAAAATTACTATTTTTCATATAAAAATATTGAAATCGGTTTTATATGGCGGATATATCGATTAGCCTCCTGTGTGGGAGAAATGACAGACGAAAGCAAATTTTGCCAGACTTGAGAAGCAGCAAACAGGGTAGACGCTTCACTCGCTCGGTCAACGAATAAGTCTCAATGTTATTATCGTTACTGACAACTGTAGTTCGTTTTTTAGGATTCCGTACTCAAAGGGTAAAAACGGGACTGAGGCTTAGTTGTCTGTCTGTCCGTCTGTCACCAAGCTGTATCTCATGAACCGTAATAGCTAGGCAGTTGAAATTTTTACCGAAGATGTATTTCTGTAGCCGCTACAACAAAAATTAAAAATTCAGAGACAGAAAAACGCAACGAAACTGCAATGAATTTTGACTACTAACGCCATCTAGTGATGCTAGTGATAGACTTGCGTACCTAAATTAAATTTTAACGTTCGCGTTGCGTTAACGGTCCACTGTTTATTTTAGGGTTCCGTAACCAATTGTGATAGTGGTACGGAACCCTTCGTGCGCGAGTCCAACTCGCACTTGGCCGATTTTTTTTAATCTCAGACTACGATCTGATATTTTGGTTCTTTGTATTTGAATTTAATCTTCAGGAAAATGTGCCAAATCGTTAGTAGTCTAAGTACAATTAAAAACACATCTTCTGTGAAAATTTCAACCGTCTAGTTTTACGGTTCATGAGATACAGCCTGGTGACAGACGGACGGACAGACGGACGGACAGACGGACAGACAGACAGCGAAATCTCAGTAATAGGGTCCCGTTTTTACCCTTTGGGTACGGAACCCTAAAAACGAATAATTTGAAATCTAGATCTGTTGTGTCTCAGTAGTATTTTCAATTGTTAAATACATTTCTTTGTGAATTCCAGGTTCAAATCGGAGTCTTCTTGAAAAATCAGCAACGTGCTCCAAAGTAGTGCGCGTAATTATCGTAAGACTGATGTGGATATTATGCACCCTACTTTGGATTTATGTTGTTTGAAATATCGACGAAGAACAGAATATGAAGAAGATGGCGTATGGCCGCGAAGAAGAGAGAAGAAAAGAGTCAAAATTGGAGGGCTTTGCTCAAAATATGCACCACAGAAAAAAAGTACAAGATACGGTTCGCAGAGGGAAATTTCGTCCTTTTTTCGAAAGGCACATTTTGGCCAGACAAATTTCTTCTTTTTTATATGTAAAATAGAAGAAATTCGTCTAATATTCAAATTATGTGAAGTCATATTTATACGTTATTGAAAACAACAGTCTTCTTTAGAAATTCAAAGGTATCATTTTACTGCTAATCACATTAGAATTTCTGCTTAATATTATAATACTACTAGCTGACCCGGCAAACGTTGTTTTGCCTTATAAATTATAGATAGTAGCCGATTCTCAGACCTACTGAATACGTATACAAAATTTCATAAAAATCGGTCAAGCCGGAGGAGTACGGTAACTGACACTGTGACATGGATATATTAGAAGAAGATAATATAATAAGACCTCTGCCGGACTATGGATTTTCTTGCGGGTATCAGTATCACCAATCGATAGAGTGATGATTCAAAAGCTTAGGTATAGGTATTATTTGTCCGGGTTTTATGTATAAATTGTTTAAAACTTCATCAGTATAATTGTTGGAAATGTCAGAAAAATAATTTTCATACCTACATTTTGTAACAAACGAACTGGGTTCCGCTATAACGCGATCTAAACCTGTAGTTCTAAAAATTAATATGGACAGAAATCGTGTAAGTTTAAAAAGTGTGAACTGGGATCCATTTTCAAACGTATGATAATATTTTATTTTATTTATTTTATCGAACAGTGTCATGTTTTTTTTATGGCGATACGAAGTGATACCGGGTCAATTAATGCAGTATGATTTTTCGAATTGATAGTTAGAAAAATGGTTTTGTGCCAAAATCAAATGCTCCCTACGGGACTTGAACCTACGATCTCCTCATTAACAGGGCTTTAAATTTTGAAACAAAAAAGTATTTATCCAAAATACAAATTAAAATGCTGAAAATACAAAATCTGTGGATTCGTGGAATGTTACCAATAATGATTCATTCTCAACGCTCGTTAGTTAGCATTGGTACTTACCAATAATCCAATCAGCAAAACAAGAGCGATGACTCCAATAGTGCTGACTGCAATAGCGATGGCTGCTCCAGACCCCGCCTCTTCAGGTAACACCCTAGAAGACGTCTCAGTTGTCATCTCTGCACCGTAACTTGTATATCCCTCTTCTGTAGTATTTGTTTCTCTTGACGTCGCTCCTTCCATAGAAGTAGTCTCAACTATTCTTTCAGATGGTGTGTTAGTCACTTCTTTTTCAGTAGCAACGTGGGTTGTAACTTCTTCTTCGACAGTTGCAATTATTGTTGTTGGTTCTGGAGTGTTCTGGACAGTGGTCGGTTCAGAAGTAGTTTTACTTTCGTGAATAATTTCGTTACTGTCACTGTTTTCTTCTGAAGTGGACGTTTCTTCTTCTTCAGTTGTAGTTGGAATTTCTGTTGTAGGGTAAAGGGGTATTAGCGTTTCTTTCTCTGTATTTATTTCTGTTACGACTGTGTAAACGACTGTAGTCGTATCTTCGATTGCTTCTGTTGTTGGAGATGGTGTTGTTATTATTGTGGTAGTTGTTGCTTTTGTTGTTGTCACTGAAGGTTTAGTTGTTATTATAGTAGTAGATTCAGTTGTCATCACAGTAGTTTCTTCAGTTGTTGTTGGTTCTTCAAAAGTTTCTGGCCTTTCTGTCGTTTCAGGTATCTTTTCTGAAGCATTTATCACAACTTGTGATGACACTTCCAAAACTGGTGTTGTATCTGGTACAATCGTTGTTTGTTCTTCAGTACTAAAATCTGTGGTTGTCATAAATTTAGGTCGATAAGTGGTGATAGGTTTATCATCGATAGTTGTCAATTTTGTTTTCGTTGGAACCACAGTATTCCATATTATTTGTGTCGTAGTTTGAGAGTCGGTTTCTGTAGACTCTTCGGTTGTTTCGGTAGGCACATATGAAAATCTAATAGTCGTGATTTCGTAATCAGTTGTTGTTATAGGTTTTTCAACGGCTATAGTTTGATTAAGTTCACTGCTGGCGGCAGTTTCATCTTGCGGTGTCGTAACATCGGCTGGTAATTTTGTAATCGATTCAAAACCGGTTGACCTTGTAGCGTCAATCGGCGGAATTTCTTTTTGTATCCAATTTTTAGCCGATGTAGTTTCAGTATCTATAGCAGCTGGAATCCAGAGTGGCTTCACTTCTTTCGGCTTCACTTTTACGTCTACCGTGTTGTCTTTAATAGATTCCGATGAAACAATATCTGCGCTACTTTTTATTGGCGCGTTACTTATAGCGGGGAATCTTTCAGCCTCTGTGGTTTGATGTACGTTACCAGTCGAAATCGAAGCATGTGCAGGTTGCCACAGTTTGTTTTGTTCTACCTCAGTTACCTTTTTGGTAATGATGTCGTTGCTGATAGGGATCGTAATTGTCGTAGATGTCGAACTTGTAGATGAAGATTCTATTTTATCTGTAACACAAAATAAATATTTGTATCGGTAACTCAACTAATTTAATATTTAATAATTTAATAGTAAATTAGCTAACATCAAGTTATTCATGTTAGGTATATTTAAAATGCTCACCTATTGCTTCTCCGACTTTTTGTAGCTCGTTTTCTGTAGCATTGACCACTGTGCTCGGCAACGACGGTGGAATTCGTAAACTAGCTAAAGCCCAAGCAGTCGAAGGCAGCTCGAACTCGTTAATATCCGAGTCCAGCTCTGCAGATGATGCTGTTGACGTACCAAACTTCATTGAACCACGCTTCCTCAAAGATGGAATAGCATTGTCTCTCACAGTTTGCGTGTGGACAATTTTTTTTATTCCGCTTACATCACTAACCAAAACTGGATCTATTTCAGATGATGATACTGTGGTCAGTACAGTTCTGGTAGGTACGCGCGGTTTAGTTGTAGAAAACTTATGCTTAATATCAAAATGTTCAGCGTATATTGTAGAAGGCGTTGCCGGTTTCGAAGCTCTCGTAATGTTACGTCTAACTGACATCCATACTGGTTTTATTTTGGGTGTCGTAAAGAATTTTCTTGTCGCAGATCTTACTGTCGACGAGCTATCTATAGCTGTTTGAGGCGTAATATTATTCAAAGAATCTTTTAGTCCAATTGAATTGAGACGTTTTGAATAACTTCGGTTTCTTGGAAATTTAATTTTATATTTTTCGGTGGACGACAACGTGCTTTGTGTCGAGTGAGGGAAGCTGTTAAATGTAGGAGTTACTCTTGGTATAAAGAATTCCGATGTGGATGTTGCGAGTACTCCAGGACTTTTGTCAGGTATATTAGCTTCTGTTGACAGCGGCGGCGGTTGAGTTGCTTTGATAGAGGATAGTTCTTTTTCAGAAGAAGTACTAGCAGTGGGTTCTACACTCTCTGTATCATTTTCACAGTCATCATCATTGGAATGGTTTATTGTATACGTCTCAGTAGATAACACTGACATCTCGTAGTAAACGCTTGTACCCTGTACATCTGATAGTTGCTTGGAAGCACTGCCAGCACCCTCATTGTCTGACATGCGAATTTCTTTGGTATTCTTAATAAAAACTGTAGATTTATTACTGGGCGTGTTATTACTTAGTTTTTCAACACCGATACTAGTTACATTAGGGGGAGGAGACTTAGATCTTATAGATTCTAAATTATTTATAATACTAGATGAGATCTTCTTATACTTCTTATCAAAAAAGTCGTTCTTAGGCGTCGTTAATTCTGTGTCGAAGTCGAAGAAACTGGATTTGTAAGGATCCTTATCTTCCTTAAAATCAGATGAATCGTCAGGAAAGTACGTAGAAAAACTATATGAAGATTTACCATAGTCCTTAAGTCTATTATTGTGCTTATCATTAGATCGATCGAATTTAAATTCGTCACTAAAACTGGGTATTGTAAAGAAACTGTCGTGGAATCGACTTGATGTATATTTTTCGTAGGACTCCTTACTTTCTTCGTCTTCTTTGTCTTCGAATTCTTCATGTGAATTATGTCTCACAGAAACTGGGGTGGTAGTGGAAATTAGAGGCATCTTGGTTTTCTTGTAACTCCGCATGCTATCTATAATTTGTGCTGGCCTTTTCACTTCTGGTGTAGGAGTTACAATGAAGATCGTCGGCGTTTCTGTAGAAGTCGATGATCTAACTCTTCTAGGTGTAGTGGTGCTATATTTAGGCAATGTGTCGTACCTAACCTTTCCTCTGTCTTTGTATTTGGCATTTTTTTCTGTATGTTCTTCCGATATTGTTTCTTTAGGATTCAGTTCGTTGAGAGAGATGTCTGGTCTAACCCTGAAGGTGTTATTTGTGGTTTTAGGTTTGTCATCTTTCGGAGTTGTCGAGATGGTCTCGTTTAGCGCAAAGGCTTCTGTAGGTGTGCTACATAGGAGTAGTAGAAATGCTACTAATGCTGCACCTGAAAACCAGAACAATGTTTGTCTATAGTATACTCGCATTTTTAATACTGACGGTCACACTTTTGAGAGTGATGTCTTATTTTTTAAAAATGTAAACGTTTCGTCACTTTATCTTCAAATAACCATCAGATAAGACATTAATCAATGCCCTTTGCTTAACCTGTGCTGTGATTTTTGTACTTATTTAAATTAATATATATTTTTTTGTATTTTACCCGATTGTGGCAAAAAAGAAGGTTATATTACCAACGTTTTTAGACATACCTATGCATATTCTGACTGGAGATTCCATGGCTATATCATTTTGGTCGGATCACATGTAGGTACGCGATTGTTTCACCTCGATTTATTCATCGTTATATCTGAAATACAAAAACAGATTTTGTTAGCAAGTACTTTATTAGGATTATAATAAAGCATATAGCGGATAAAATATCCTAATTCTACGATTTTTTTACATTTTTTCCAAAATCAGATCAACAGTTTTTGCATTTTGTTTCAAAAATCAAAATCAGCAATTTGTGCTAATCCAATTTCGATTTTGCAAGAAATCAAAAAGCCTTAGTGGAATTTGTAAAAAATATTTATCGGATCTAAATTCAATTTAATATATTGAAATATTTTAGTTGTAGTGTAGAATGAATGTGATATTGGCTTATATTACGCCAGGTTGGATTAAAAGTTTAACTTCCAGTGTTTCACAAAATTTGTTGACACGGTGCACTAGGCATATCGTTAGCGAGCAAGTCATAATATTTCAATGGCTTGGGAAAATTATGTCAGTAGATGTTTCTTCAGCTAATTTAGTAAACAATAAATCATCACACAAACGATGTAGCACCCAATAAACACAATAATTTGAGGCAGCGACCGTGTTGTTGTTTGACCCACTGAACCGGTGGACATAATGTGGTCTCTGTTCATTATACCTACCTACTGTACTGCTAATTTGCCTAGGAAACTTCGGCCTAATGACCCTTGTGGATTGTGGATTTCTCTATGTAGGTCATGATTGTTTGTAAGAAGTTACTGGACGCAGATCCTTGTCTCGGAAAGTGTGAGTGTAATTTTGTTAGAAAAATTAACTATGGTCCTGCCATTATTAGGTATTATGTATCATCATATCGAAGAAATCTTAGATGCGCTTTCTTTTATTTATTTTTCATGAAGTTTCACTCAAGACTTTATTTTAAAATTTTAACTTGTTTATATAATATAATGCTCATATTGATTGTAGTAATCAATAATTTATTTCTAAAAGGGTAGGTATTTCCCGATGCGATTAGATTATCTGGGTCAACAGTAGCATCACTTAAACTATCCATATGCAATTTTTATCCAAATCGGTCAAACCGTTTTATCGTGAAGAGGGAACAAACAAACGTACCTACTTTTAGATTAAGTTCGGATTAAGCATAAAATAATTAGATTTTTCTTCTGTTTTCGCGAATTCGCGATGTTGGATAGAAATTAAACTCTTTTTGGTTTTAATCGCGTGATGTTTTAGTCAATCCTGAAGACTGAAAAATAAGTTTCATACATAATATTATATCACTATTAATATGCATAATATAATATTATGGATAATAAATAATAATAAACTATACTGTATTTTATATCTGTTATAATAAACAATCGATTATAATAATTATAATCATAACTATTCCAATTTTGTAATTGCGTTAATTACCAAAGCGGCGACATTCCGCAATCACACCGAATATTTCCAATGATTCAGTCGAAAGTTTATAGAATTGGTCACAGCTATTAACGGCCCACCGACCTGTGTAATTGCGACAAAACTATAAAATTAACCGTTAGAAATATTATTAAGGTTAAATAAGAAATATATGTATGCATTTTAACCTTAGGTATAGGTTGTAATTGTTTGACCTTTTTGTGACAGTTAGTTTTTAAATGCTAGTTCTACTCAATTGTTTAAAAACGAGCTAAGCTAAACTAACTTAGTTTAGTTGGCAGTAGAGGATTGACTTTAATGCTTAAATAACAAACTCATAATTTCCAACCATCAAAAGAACTATTCCCAAAATATCACTTTTTCAAAATGTTAAAATCACTAAAATGTCCAACGAAATAGTATCCCAATTGCATTGGGTCTAATATTTCCCAGAAATCTAACTATCGTCTATATTTAATACGATTTTGAAATATTCAAAACTAATTGCAGCTTTAACATTTCATGCTTTCCTAATTAAGTTTTTGCCTTGATAGGGAAACAAACCAAAACAGCTTGGTATTTAAACTAAGTATTTGTGTTTTGGCAACAGAACTAATTAATTTAGACAAGATACGCACCTCCTGCTGTGATTTGTTCAGACTGCGGACTGTGTTTAATCAATTATGGCTAAACTATGCTGCGGTCTGCTGTTTCACTCGCATAAGACCCGATACCGCTGGAATATCGGGATCAAAAGTAGCCTATACCCATCTCCAAACTCCCGTCTATCTCGAAAGCGTAACAGACATGCAGACAGAATATCGGAATCAAAATGCACGTGGACTTCGTCCTTCTTTAAATTCCCGTCTAGCCTATACCAAAATTCATCAAGACCAGTTCAGCGGTTTAGGCGTGAAAGCGTAACAGCCATACCTACAGACAGAGTTACTTTCGCATTTGTTATATTAGTAGGGATTCCGCAGGGAAAGCTTAGATTTTGCGCATGAACGTAGAGCACTAAAAAGTCTAATTGTTATTTAGAAACAGTAGGAGAAGTTGGACAAAATAATGTTTTGAGTTTTTGTGTCCTGCGAACTGCTTGACTATCACGTACCTACTGTGTTTATGTTAAAGGAATTCGTGACGCTACGGAGACGCGCCTCCGCCGCGACTTATCAGTGGGCATATAGCCAGCGTTTCTAGTTACGCAGAAAAGTAAAATTTTAAAAGAATACCTACCTAACTATAAGATTTTTTTTCCGTTTTGCGATGTTGGATGAAATTAAACTGATTTTTCCGGTTTATGCATTTTATCTACGCCCTACGTTCCGAGGTTTAGAGAACATAGAACAGTTAAAAACTATATGTCCCGTTTAATAAACCCGACCTACAACAGATATCATCACAAACGTGCCGTTGTCACAATTTTACAGTCATGCACACAAATCACAGTACGAGACAACAATGAGTCAAAACTGTTGTTATTAAATGTAGAGTATAAATAACATGCGCATATGCACATCAACACGAATTAATTTATAATTTATTATTTATTGTTCTAGATGAGCGTTTGTTGTATCTTGACCATATTATTATCATCACTTACCATCAGGTGAGATAGTGGTTAATTTATCGTGTCACAAAAAAAATATGTTAGAGCTTACTTAGGTACCTAGTCTTATTTTACGCGAGGTGCTCCAACTATTAGGTAAACTGTGGTTAAAGTAACTTTTGACAACATTTGGTACGTTTATAATGAATGATGATATTTTTCTGTTATTTTTTTACAACTAAATTTACAGATATTTTAGAAGTGGATTATTTGAACACCAGACATTCTGCTAAATAGACGATTTGAGATTTTTTTAAACGCTACTAGTAGATTTCTATTGTGAGTATTCTAATTAAATGATATAATGTGTTGGGTGATATTCTATAGAATATTCATGGTCATATTGTAATAGTCGGTATCATGTAGGTATGTAAGAGGAAAATTAAAAAGTTTTCGGTCTGTTTCACCCAAATTAAAGTTCTCACTTTCGTTATATTCGTAGGTAAGTTAGAAATAAGCGAAAGTAACTTATCATTATCAAGTTAGTTGTTATTATTCATATCTTGAGAGTAGGCATAACAGTTTGTTAATATCTAAACATTATTTCTTACCCACCGCCAATGTCATTTCATTTTTACGTTTGACGTAACAATATTTTCTATTCATTTTGCGTCTATAGAACATGGATTATCTTTGAGATATCACCTCTAGTAACCTACTAGTAATAATCTCAACGAATTTTATCAAAAATGTTACTTTGCTCAGTAAAATTAAATGACAAATGATTTGATAAATAATTTGTGGGCGGACACTTCTCATGTTACCATCCAAATCTACAGCTCTAAACTCTTTGGCATATATTGATTCACACATACATGTATAGTACACGTTAGCTGGTGAATTCACCGGCTTTTTTGTATTGTTTGGATATTAACTACGTCTATCGGATAAATATTATAATGTACGTCAATGCGTTTTTAATGCTAGACTGCGATCTGACGTTTTGGTTCTTTGTATTAGACATTTTTAGGGTTCCTTACCTCAAAAGGTAAAAAGGAAGCCTTATAAGATCACTTTGTTGTTGTCAAGACCCTTTATCTCAGGAATGCGTGGAGGTACCGAGTTAAAATTCAAACCATATACTGAGGTCTATGGTCCCTATTACGTGTATAAAAATCAAGGTTCTGAGTCAACACGATATAAAGATAGGGCAAAAATTGTTTTGATATTATTCGCGAATTTAAATTATCCAAGATTTCATTTCAATTTCTAATTTAAATTGGGTATTTGTCAAATAACATTTGCGTTAGAGAATATTTAGTGGCAAAATGTTGAACTTCTGAAAATGTATAACAAAATGACGAATTTCCCAAAATATTGAATCTAAGCACAAGACGATCGAAACGAAAACAAAAGAAGATCGAAAAAAAATCTTCGGTACCCTGTGGTTGATGCATTAGTAGATGGATGTAGCGTCTAGAGGCGCTCCATCCGCCAACTCCAACAATGCTATAAAAATGCTCAATTAAGGTCAAACCCGACAATAAGTGCCACTATCGTCTCGATCTCTGCACGTTAAGGTACTAGACTATAGGTTGGTTCATGTCACGACCGTCGTAGGTACATGAGGATAATTATACCTACATAAACAGATCCTTGACTTTTGATAGTCTCGTCGCGTAGATTTATAACATGTTTTTCAACACACTTGCTCAGAAAGGGACTCTTTTTGCGTTGCACTTAGCTATGACTATAAAATGTGTTCTCCTGACTGATTGACGGATAAATTTACAGCCCAAACCGCTAATAGAAGAGAGCTGTTTGGAGAGTGTGTTCTATAAGAAAGGATTTTTCGAAATTCTAAAGGGAATGGGACTTACGCGGGTAAAACCGCGGGACAACACAGCTTTTGGATTGATATAAGGATAAGATTTTAGGGGTTTACCATATTAGTCCCAACTTGGTACTCGATGAGGTAAGTTCCTAGGCCCGATTGATCCCCTAAAAACGGGCTGAGTTCAGACGGGCCCAGGCTGCCTCGAGGCTGACCGACTTTTTTTAGCATAACTTTTACTACTCTTTCCACCATATAAGTCTCCACTTGGTACTAATGAGGTAAGATGACCAACTTCCCCCTCCTAGTCTATATAGGGTACCCGTGGGCAACAGGTGTGGAAAGACCACGAAACGTAGGGTGTTAAAAATGCATATACTCGTAATCAAAGCAACGCGATAAAAAAAACAGGAAAATGAGTTTGATTTCAAGAAATCCTTATTTCAAAATCACTAATGCAACGTAGATATCAAGGAGCGTATTGTAACAAAACATTTATAAAACCATTACATTTTGAAAACGACTCCACTTTGAATAATGGGTTTTGCAACAAGAATTTTGAAATGGGTTGCATGACATTATGTTTATTTTGTTAAGGCACAGGCATAGTAGAGATAGCAGTAGGAGTACTTGTACTATTTATGTATTCTGTCTGTGGTAGTAGTAATAAGTCATAGTAGGTATTAAAACTTGCCTGTTTTCTGATAACGAGCTTTGACAAGTCATGTGTCAAATTTCCTTCATTTTCCTATAGCGTATGTGACCGTTCCTACAACCTATGTGACCATTCCTACGACTTACGTGACCTTTCCTATGACTTATGTGACTTTTCCTACGACTTAAGTGTCCTTTCCTACAAGTTATGTGACCTTTCCTACAACTTATGTGACCTTTCCTACAAGTAATGTGACCGCGGTCCCGGGAAAGATGAAAGGTAATAAACGGAGGAACAGAAATGGATAAGACAATAGACCAAAACTTATCTTAAGAAGAGAAAAAGTTTGGATAAAAAGTTGGATGTACCTTGTATATTTGGATCGCTGTTTGTTGGAGGTTATCTTCGGTACTAATTAACCGTTTTTTATGAAACTTGATACCTTGACACATTCAATCCAGTCGTTCTGCGTGATGGACACACAAACAACCAAACAAACTAACATTCAAAATTTCGCATTTATTAATCAGTATGATATGATATCGCAAGCCGCGTATTTGAACTTTGATCCAAAATAAATCTGTTACAGACTCTTTGATGATGATCCTAATGCGAAACGCAGTAAATAGGTACAACATTAGACGCGAACTGCGCTTCTTGTGACCAATTGTTTATTAGGGCTGTCACCTTTGATTATATAATTCAAAATAAGGTCAACAGTTGTCACTTGTATAGTTATTTAAAAAAATGTAATTTTAGTAGGATATTGAACGAAACATAGCAAACAGAAACTTGTATGGAAACTAAGAAATAAGGCTTTGATAGCCCAAAAATATCCAAATAAATGCATAGTACGGACTCAATTTTTACAAAGGATAGGTAAAGACTGTATGAGAAAGGCTAGGAAAAGAAATACGTGGTACAAGTTAGAAGAGGCCTTCGACAATGAGGCGACTATTACCGACTGATTGTTATGAAACTAATTTTCAAAATTAATTATAATATTTACTTGGAATTTACATATGAACATAATTTACTAATAATAGAATAAATATTAACATAGCTATTTTTTTAAATGTTATTTACCATTTCGGAACGGGAGGTTTTGGAAGCTAAATGTTCTAGGATGCACATCGACTGTTATAAAAAAATGGTCTGAAAGCAAAACGTCCTCAATTTAAAATGACGGCTAGTTTTCAGAGCACGTAGTCTTTATTACTAAATAATCTTACGTACCTACTAATTAACTATTTTTTGTTCTATGTTATAGAACTTAAACTGTCAATCCTCAAGAAGGGACCAAAGGGGGTAAAAGTCTCGACATGCTAAAAGTAATATACACCCCGCTATTAAAACCGAAAAATGAGTTTAATTTCTAAATTCAAATTTTGAAAAAGATCCACCTCGTGGCAACCCTAGTCGCATAATGCGCGTGAGTCGTGGTCCAGTGCCCAGATACGCTTTCTCCCGACCATTCCTCTGTCACGACACGGCATATACTGTGACTTTACTTCCATCTACCCTGCTCTTATGTTCTAGTATTTTGTAGGTAGATGACACGGCGTACTTCGTATCGCCATCAGTCGCACAAAAAGTGACAAAAATACTAGATACTTATGGTTAGCCATGACGAATCGGGCCGTGTTTCCACCGAAAAATATGAATGACACTTTTCAGAGAGCACGCTTAGATTCGTTAATGACCTATGTACCTAATATTGGGATACCTACGGACCTAAATGAAAAAAAAAATATTTTAAAGGAAAAAATTAATCTTCAAAAATTCACTCAAGTCAAAAATTCTAATTGGCACGTTGGGGCACAGATCCAAAGACTCGAATTCAATCCTCGCCGCGAGTGAATTTTCGAAGATGATTTTTTCTTTAATACAACATTTCTAGAAAATCGGCCCAGACCAATTATTAAAACAAAAATACGGAGTAGGTAACCCCCTTACTTATAAATTTAGACAAATTTTATGTAACGTTTGTCTACGTCTGTGAACTTTAAAACTTCATGTCACAGTAAAAGACTAACGTCACATAAAATTCGTCATCAACGTTTATAAGTAAAGGGGTAAGTATTAAAAAGAAATACATAAAAGAACACCTTTCGCCTCTATCAATCGAATTCTATACCATTTCCAAACAAACAAATTACGGCGTATAAAGCACGAACCGGTCAATTACTGGTACGTTTACCTCATCGCGTGCTCCTAACGAAATGTCAACATTTGGGACTTTACCCTGCGGACTTAGACGGAGGAACGAATGGACGAGCTGTCAGCGCATCACAGAGTGAAATAGCGATAGGCTATTTCACGTACGTACTGAAAATACCTCGTTTTGTTAATTTGCTGATTCTTTTAAATTCGTCAATCCGGAGTAGGTTCCCGTGGCGTCTTACTCCCTAACCCCTCTAAGAGGAGGCTATTGCCCTGCAGTAGGACAAATTAACGGGATATATTTTTTTTAAATACCTACCTAGTTATAGCACCTACGAGTACCTATTAATGCCTATAAATTTGTAATTAAAGGCTTTAAGTTAAAAAGCATCTATCCTACTAATATTATAAAGTTGAAAGTTTGTGTGTAAGTAATTAAACGAGTATGTTTATTATGGGTTCACTACGCTTTGTCGAAACACGCTTCACCTGCGACTTGCGGGGGTGAAATCGCGGGGCGTAGCTAGTTATAAATAAATACATTTAAAGCAATTTTATATTATGCACTTGAGTCAGTCAAAACAAAACGATACCCGGATAGAGACAGAAGACACACCCCTTGTTATTTTCACAATTAAACTATCACTCTCTATCGATTTTCAAATGGACATGGCACTTGCCCATTTATATTCCTTCGTCTACGTTACCCAATCACTCGATAAGTCACCATTAAACAATGACACGTAATACTTTGCCTATTGCTTTTTTATGGAGTTCTCATTGTGTTTGACATGTCAATAATGATTGTTTATTGGATTATGACCTTTATTCCTGGTAGGTTTGAAATAAAAGGGTATGGTAAGGTGACCAGGATATCCATTAGGGAATATAAGAGGTTATTGACCTATTTTGTAACATAAGTTATTTATAGTATTAGTAGGTACTAGGCTTTTCTAATTAATCAAATTCGTGTTCTTCCGATACAAATTAATGCAATGCTCAGAAATGTGTCGTTTGTTTTTTCAATTCTACTAATACCTATTATGAAGATAAAAATAGATTTTTAAAAAACCCACCTTTAGCAGTCGAAAAAAAAACAAAACAATCAATTTTTCTTTGTAAGTTTCTATAAAATGGGTATCTAAAGCTGGCTTCTCACGCGGCGCGAGATATCCCAAGTCACGCCACACCTCGCGCGCCCTCGAGTCGCCACTGGTCAGCTTGCGCCGGGCTTTTATTCGAACGGATCGGACGAGCTAGCCCGCGTCGCCTCAAGCCAATATCTTCACACGGCGCGTAGGCGCGAACTGGCGCGGCGCGACTTAAGATATCTCGCGCCGCGCCGTGAGAACCCAGCTTAAACTTTAAAATACTATCTTAATCCATAAATAAACATTAAACAGAACTTGTACTCATTTGTTTTAATTAAGATTCAAACGTACAAACCATGTTCTCACATTTACAGCCTGTTTAACGAGCTAAATTAAATCGTAACACTAAATCTAAGTATGACAGACTAGCAGTAAATCTCATGTAGGTACTTAGACAATTGCAAACGTTTCCCAAGACGAAGCCCGACTTAAGTGCTTTACTTATGCAATACTAGCTTGGCTTACTTGTACTTAGCTAAGTCAGCGAGTTCAACTTCAATAGTTTCCTTATTTTACTTTGAACTTTTATTAAAGATAATACACACCTACCAATGATTGATTTTTCAACTGTTCTCGCGATGTTGGTTTGAAATTGAACTCATTTTCCGATTTTAATCGCGTTGCTTTTATAAAACGTAAGGCATTGATAAAATGTTTAAAGTAATAAAAGCAACGCGATTAAGGCCTTGTAATAACGTGTTGGCAGGGGCTGGATGAGGGAAGCCCTGGATCGAGAGATGTGGTGAAACATAAAGGAGGCCTACGTTCAGCAGTGGACGGATTATGGCTGATTATGATGATGATGATTAAGGCCAGCTTGAATAACGATTCCCAAATGTGTTTAAGCTCAAACGTGTATAAGCTCTTAAACATGTCAAAATATCAAAAATTTAAAAAGTGCGACAACATGATAGCAATCTCCTACCCATGTAGGTACATAGAGTCCAATGTTCGATTTTGAGAACGAAATATATTTTATTTCTATATTAGAACCGTCCAAATTTTATTTCAACATTATTGCAATTGCAAACGATACACTCAAAATGAAACTAGAACTTGCAACTGGACTGCAATCGACACCTTATTCGACTAAGTACAAAACGGTATTTTCCATAGAAAATGTCCTTTAGTGGTAAAATGTTGAATATTAATGTTATCGCAGAATGTCAAATATCAAATTTACAAAGACTTCTACAGTGTTACAAACCTCAAATTTGAAATTCAACTTAAATTAAAGATTTACTGCAATGATATTGAAATTGGTTTGGATATCTACATCTACATTATTAATATCATAAACAGGAAAGACTTGTATTTTTGTTTGTATGTGTATGTGTGTCTGTATGATTTATTCAAAAAAATCACCCTGAGTAACATAGGCTACTTTGATCTAGATATTCCCACGGGATCGGGACTTACGCGGGTGAAACTGCGGGACGCAGCTAGTTTTAATATACGAGAATCGGCTACCAGAAGGCCTTAGATCGTGGCATTTCGCGTTGATTTCGAAACGGTAGGTAAATGGCACCCATGAGATGTGCAATATTACGTGCTTATGTTATAATTATAAGCTTATTAGGTTTAAGATAGTCGATAATATTAATTGTAGGTTAGGTTATTAAGTTGTGAGCCTTTGCATGGCCAGGGGGCGGGCCTTTATTAGCTCGCCCAATCAAGTTGTCGGCCCGGAGTTTGCGGGAGAGGGGTCTAACCCAGCGAGACAGTGTGTCAACCCGGGGGCTGACACACTTCCCGGTCCGACCGACTGTGAGACGCACATTGTATTAGAGCATTATAATAAATATTTGTAATAGTCCGATCCCTATCGTTTAATTACGCGCCCACATCCTGAGAACCGTAAAACCTCAGAAGTGGGATCGGCAAGAAGACATCAAGAAAAAAAACCAGTATTTTTTTTGGGTTATAAAATATATTTTTGGGAAATAACAAAATGTTGGGTCCCTTTGTCCACGGGTTAGGGAAGAGGAATGCCGACGACAGTGACGAATACGTCCCTGTACCAATGAAGGTGGATCGTCGAGAGGATACCGTCGAAGAAGCACCCGTTCACCAAACCAGGCAGCAACGTAGGGCTACGCACCAGGACGCTGAAGTCATCCCAAAATTTGACCCGGATTTGAAAATAAACGCCACCAACTGGCTACATAAAATAGACCAGTTAGGTGACCTGTATGACTGGGACGATCGAGACCGTATTTTTATCATGCAACTGAGATTGAGAGGTGCGGCCCGAACGTGGTACGACGACCTCGACGACTACAGCGGGACGTGGAGCAGCTGGCGAGAAAGGGTGACCGAGGCTTTCCCGCGCTCGGTCGACTACGTGGACACCCTACAGGAGATGCTGTCTAGGGTGAAACACGTTAACGAAACAATGTCGCAGTATTACCACGAAAAGATAAGTCTGGCAAAAAAGTGCCAGATTGGTGACGAGGCAGTCCTATCGTGCCTCATTCGAGGGCTCCCCGAGGAGTTACGAGCTAACGCCAAGGCGTATAACGCGAGGAGTGCCGAGGCACTGTACTACGGGTTTCTCTCGGGGCTTGAGAACTACAAGAAGTTCGCAGGCTCGAGTAAACAAAGTGAACCGGAGGTGAGGGGCCAATGAAACAGCTGGCAGCGCGGAGCGGTAACGTCGACGAATACGGCATCTACAAGGACCTGCTTCACCTGTCGTAGAACAGGACACACGGCCCAGAACTGCCGCACAGAGAGGTGCCGCAACTGCAGGCGTCTGGGGCACTCCGAGGCAGCATGCTGGCTGTCGCCGGGAACTTCAAGAAACCCTATACAGGTACAATATAAATTTGACAGCCAGCGAGCTTTTTACGGGTCTATATAAAAAAATCCGTAATGATCGGGCATGTTCCAGCCTTAGCGTACATCGACACGGGCAGTAAAATTAATATTGTGACCCTTAAACAGTTTCGAGAATTGCGAATACCGCTGGCCCCGTCTAACATCATTATGACAGGTTTCGGCGGAATGAAAACATCTTCCTATGGTAGATTCAATTTGAAATTGCATGTAGACGATCTATTTGTTAGTAGCTGTGCGGAAGTCGCTGATGTAGACTTAGGAGAGATAGATTTGATTATCGGTCAACCCATAATAAACCAACCTGGCGTTAGTTTACTAACTACGTCGAATTCAGTAAATTTAAAGAATACCTGTGATATAATCGATCCATTTCGCGAATTAACGTTAGACGAAACTAACTTCATGACGAAAATTCCAGTATATTTGAAAGGCCCAATAAAAATCGCAGCGGGTTCCGATGAGACGATTTCCGTCTCTATTAACGATAAAGTCGGTAAGGAAGACATATTAGTAACGCGTCCGATACTTGTTGTACAAGAACAGTATTCTTATTATATACCGCCAACTGCCATATTGCCTGAAAAACCATTTCTCACAATTATGAACATCGGAAAAAAAGATTTCGAGTGGCCTTCAGGTAAACTCATTGCACGTACAGAAAGATTTCACAATAAGAACATTTATACGGTACATAGTAGTAGCATAAACCGAGAGAGTATATTAAAATCTAATGGGAGAATCGATTTCTCCACCGTCGACATAGGTAATATTGCTCATGAGGATAAAACGAAATTATTACATTTACTCAATTTATACTCTGATACGTTTGCCGAGACAAGTTTACAATTAGGGTCAAGCGAATTGATTGAGATGAATATTACGACTAGAACTCAGGAACCGGTTCATCGTAAACCATATAGGTTGTCGTATAAAGAAAAAGAAATTGTACAGGAAAAGATAAACGAATTGATTGAGGCCGGAATCGTTAGAGAATCTTCATCTGAATACGCCAGCCCTGTAATTTTAGTAAAAAAGAAAGAAGGTAATTTTAGATTGTGCATTGATTACCGTGCTCTCAATGCACGCACGATAAAGGACCGTTATCCCTTACCTCATATTGATGATCAAATTGCTAAACTAACTGGTAAATTATTTTTCACCTCTTTAGACCTCACTCAAAGTTACTATCAAGTGAAGATGTCAAAAGAGTCCATTCATAAAACTGCTTTTGTTACCCCGAGCGGACAATACGAATTTCTAAGAATGCCGTTTGGCCTCGCTAACGCGCCCGCCGTTTTTTTCACGACTCATTCATCTAGTACTTGGTAAATTACAATCAAAACTGGCTTTATATCTTGACGATATTAATATTCCCTCTTCAACTATTAATGAAGGTATTTGCTTATTAGAGCAAGTTTTAAAATTACTTACGGAAGCTGGCTTAAAACTTAACTTAAAGAAGTGTTCTTTTCTCAAGACAAGCGTTAACTATTTGGGGCATGAAATATCAGCAGGTGCAGTCAGGCCAGGCCAAGCGAAAACAGACTGTGTGTCTAACTTTAAATATCCTAGTAACGTCCATGAAGTGAGACAATTCATTGGATTGGCATCTTATTTTAGGAAATTCATAAGAGGTTTCGCTGAAATAGCCAAGCCAATAACTAACTTGACAAAAAAAGGGATCGAGTGGTCGTGGGGTGCCTCGCAGATACAGGCATTTGAGACGCTGAAATCAAAACTAATCGAGAGACCATTATTAGCTATTTACGACCCGAAAGCAAAAACTGAATTGCACACAGATGCTAGTAAAATTGGATTAGGGAGCATATTAATGCAATATCAGGTAAACGGTTCTTTGCGACCCGTTGCGTACTTTAGCCGCGTCACTAGTCGTGAGGAACAATTTTATCATAGCTACGAACCTGAAACCCTTGCCGTTGTAGAGTCCCTCAAGCGGTTTAGAATATACCTAACGGAAGTGCCAGTAAAAATAGTAACAGATTGCGCTGCCCTTAGAACAACACTGTGTAAAAAAGATCTGATACCTCGTATAGCCCGCTGGTGGCTTTTTATTCAAGATTTCGACTTAGAAATAGAGTATCGAGCGGGACACCGTATGCAACATGTAGATGCACTCAGTCGTAACCCAGTGCACACCGTTTCTGTCCTTATGTTAGACAACGACGACTGGTCCGTTACGTTACAATTCCAGGACGACCACATCCAAAGTATCATAAAACAGCTTCGTGAAGGCACGGATAATCCCAATATCAATTACTGACATCACACTATGTGTTTGCCGACTATGCTTGGTGATACGGTCGCGCAAATTGAATATCAATTACTTACATCACACTTTGTGTTTGCCGACTATGCTTGGTGATACGGTCGCGCAAATTGAATATCAATTACGTACATCACACTATGTGCTTGCCGACTATGCTTGGTGATATGGTCGCGCACATTGAATATCAATTACTGACATCACACTATGTGTTTGCCGACTATGCTTGGTGATACGGTCGCGCAAATTGAATATCAAATACTTACATCACACTTTGTGTTTGCCGACTATGCTTGGTGATACGGTCGCGCAAATTGAATATCAATTACTGACATCACACTATGTGTTTGCCGACTATGCTTGGTGATACGGTCGCGCAAATTGAATATCAATTACTTACATCACACTTTGTGTTTGCCGACTATGCTTGGTGATACGGTCGCGCAAATTGAATATCAATTACTTACATCACACTATGTGCTTGCCGACTATGCTTGGTGATACGGTCGCGCACATTGAATATCAATTACTGACATCACACGATGTGTTTGCCGACTATGCTTGGTGATACGGTCGCGCAAATTGAATATCAATTACTTACATCACACTTTGTGTTTGCCGACTATGCTTGGTGATACGGTCGCGCAAATTGAATATCAATTACTGACATCACACTATGTGTTTGCCGACTATGCTTGGTGATACGGTTGCGCAAATTGAATATCAATTACTTACGTCACACTTTGTGTTTGCCGACTATGCTTGGTGATACGGTCGCGCAAATTGAATATCAATTACTTAAATCACACTATGTGTTTGCCGACTATGCTTGGTGATACGGTCGCGCAAATTGAAAATCAATTACTTACATTACACTTTGTGTTTGCCGACTATGCTTGGTGATACGGTCGCGCAAATTGAATATCAATTACTTACATCACGCTATGTGTTTGCCGACTATGCTTGGTGATACGGTCGCGCAAATTGAAAATCAATTACTTACATTACACTTTGTGTTTGCCGACTATGCTTGGTGATACGGTCGTGCAAATAGACATATATAGACCTGACTACGTCGCGTCTGTGTTAAATACCTACTCCTATGCTAATGAGCAACTTCTTAGAAATATATAATAAACAAAATCCGATCATAGGTACTGCGTTGCCCGATCGAAATTTGGCAAACGCTCCTTGCCACATGCAACAGATGTCATAAAAGATAACAAAATGTGGCGCCAACTAAACATTAAAAAAAAACTTTATGAACACTTCGCAACAAAAAAAAAAAACAAACAAACAAGTCCCTGCTTGCCCACTTTTAAAACACGTGGTGATAACGTTATAACCGCAAAAATTATCCAAAGAAAAGACCACTTGAAACTTTTTGTGTCAGTAGTGACCTCAATTTATTGCCGACCCTTTTTTTTTTTCTCCTTCTGCAGAACTCGCGTCGCCAAGGAGCGCAGATGTCACTACCTGAAACTACCAACGACGTCGACGCGGGGACGCGTCTTTAACAGGATGGCCGAATGTTATAATTATAAGCTTATTAGGTTTAAGATAGTCGATAATATTAATTGTAGGTTAGGTTATTAAGTTGTGAGCCTTTGCATGGCCAGGGGGCGGGCCTTTATTAGCTCGCCCAATCAAGTTGTCGGCCCGGAGTTTGCGGGAGAGGGGTCTAACCCAGCGAGACAGTGTGTCAACCCGGGGGCTGACACACTTCCCGGTCCGACCGACTGTGAGACGCACATTGTATTAGAGCATTATAATAAATATTTGTAATAGTCCGATCCCTATCGTTTAATTACGCGCCCACATCCTGAGAACCGTAAAACTTAGTTGCTTACTTAGATTGCTCAAACTCTGCTCTAAAGTTTAACCGTAAATGCTTGTACTATGGGTAAACACTACTAATATATGAATGTGAAATTTATTAATATACCTATAAAATGTGAAATTTTGTGTGTAAGTCAATAAACGATTACTTATAAACGATGATTAACAGAGGACTAAAGTTATGTAACGTTTGTCTCTTTCTGTCAACTTTAAAACTTCATAACACAGTAAAAGACAAACGGTACATAATTTATGCAGCTGTTAATCATCTATAACTAATATTATAAAAAGAAAAGATTTGCATTTTTGTATGTGTGTGTGTCTGTATGTTTGTTATAAATAAACTCAAAAACTACTGGACCGATTTCAAAAATTGTCTTACCATTGGAAAGCTACATTCACCCTGAGTAACATAAAAATGAAATATTTTGTGTTTCTTTGTAACGAATGGGCGTAACGAAGGAAGAAAAAAATATTTCCTCTTCATTTAATCAGTTAGTAAACACAAACAAAAAAAGATGTAATAAAATATCAATAATTCACAACACTTTTCTGTTGTTTCAACATTAATATCACTAACAACAACTTTTGATGTGTTAATCTATTATAAAAGTAGCAAAGTTCCCACAGAAAAAGGCGTCACGAAGAACAATAAATGCTTGTAACCTTGAACCGCTCACCTAAAGAAAGATGTACGGATTAATTGTTAGGTAATCTATACGTTAAATGTGTAGAGAGCTTTGTGATTCTAATGTCTATGAAGGAGCTATAGAAATCTAAATTTTAAGCATAAATAAAATACACATAGAAATTGGGGGCATGATGTTCGTTCCTGGGCGTTCCTGCTTCAAAGGTTGTCCATTGCGGTACAACGCGGGAATGCTGCTAGCATTTTGGGCGGCTTTGCATCGGGACTTGGGGATGGGTTATTTTAGTTTTGGTGATTTTGTTTTTCTTTGTTTTGTTCAGTTAAGTTTTTTTTTAATTAATATTTGATATGTTAATGATTTTCAAAGGTGCCTATTTGAATAAAATTGTGCTATGAGTTTATATCCATAAAATCCATTCATTATTATTAGACACGGGTCTAGATCGCGTTAAAGATATACCTAATCAATTGTATTAATTACCTCGGCGTTTCGGCAAACGGATCACACCGGCTGTGGTCCCGAGAAGACGAGACCCGACGACCCGTGGTGGAGTCTCGTGTGTGTGATGTGATGGTAGTGGATTAACTACTGGGGGAACTATGGTGATTATGGCGTAACAATGTCCAATAAACATGTTAAAAATGGCAGGGCCTCCCTAATCAGCTGAGAAAATTACAGCAAGGGGGCAACATGGACGTGAGAGGCTGAAGGATGGAGAGACCTCTCCGGATTTTAAATCATCACTGGGATGCCAGAGAGCGGGCTAACTCATTCATCACTGACGTGAGGTATCCACCCTTCGAGCATTTCTGCTCTTGCGACTCCACTCTGACCGGCCGGTGAAGGCAAGCCAGAGGCAGCTTCATCAATGTTCACTCCGACCAGTCAACTAAGACAAGCCGGAGGTGAGGAACAGTGAGTTCCCCCTTGAGCACTCGGGAAGCCGCGCGGGGTCGCTACTCCACGACACCTTGCCTCAAGGTCAGTCAAGGTGCCCTGCGGACAATTTATTATTACCTCGGTACTTTAACTTAATTTAGAAGAAGCACTCCGGCTCTTCTGGTACACAGTAAAACTATGTTTTTGCACCGTTAAAAAAAACTATAAAAATACTATAAAAGGTATTCTAGAGCAACATTTAAAACAAAAAAACTACAATAATCTAATTCAGAGAATGATTCAAGAACCAGCAATGAAAGGTCAAATGATATTTTTAGTAGTTAAGTCGAAAACAATACGGCACCGTCGACGGAAGCTGAGTCTACCCGGAATCTAACTCACGGTCATCTTTCGAGCAATCTCTGTACGTTCACTGCGGAGTTTTATGTGAAGTGATGAAGGTTCTACGAATATACGTACGTTGAGAAAGAATAGCGCATTTTGTGTTGCTCGCGACTGTAGTGTTTAAATAGATCTAGATAAATAGAAAAAGATTTGCTGGGGTATGTCTTGTAGTCCCGGTATATCAACGGCCTCTGTGGCGCGTCGGCCAAAGGCCCAAATGCGATGCAGAAGGTTACAAAAAAGTGTACCTAATTTGTAGTATATCCGCTGTCTGGTACCCATACAATAAGCCTGGTGCTTAATTTGGGGCTAAATTGCGCTGTGGGTAATGTTGTGCAATGATTATTTATTTGTTTGTCGTGTAGCCCCGGCATACAATAGGGTTACACCATCTCTTCCCGTGGATGTCGTATAAACTGCTTGGTCCCTAGAAGGGTTGATGTCAGGCAGACGGGCTCACCGGCCTATATCGTAGGGCCAAGCGATAGGCGGGTGCAGCCACTAAGGAAACCGTGAAATTTAAGCGGGTGAAACCGCGGGAGCAAGCTAAAGATTGTTAATAAATAGAAATGTGAGGATACGTAGATGATTTGACCATGGTATCATTGACCTATGTTACAAACCTGCAATAGATTAGATTACAGTATAAATGCATTAGCGGTAATGTGTGAAACGCCTGTTGTAATAGTTACGTATCTGTACTATACCTATTATTGTGTATCATTGTTTTAAATCTGATAAAAATTTAACATCATATAATAGGCATATACTTACAGCAAGTAGATATACCTAATTAAAATTGTTAGAATAGTTTGAACATTTAATTACAAACAACATGACAATTACCATACAAAAAGTTTTTTACTTCATTTTACAAACCTAAAATAAAAACCGGCCAAGTGCGAGTCTATAGGTCTGCGAATACAGCGCCGCGTCGCCGTCGTGCCCGGGACATTGTTAGGTGGAATAGGCTTCACCTTTACCACTCTCCCAGCCTAGTCAGCCGTGCCCAGAGGAAAGAACGCCCAATACTTTTGAAGCTAGCTACGCTGTGGGTTTCCTCACGATGTCCACCGTAAGAGGTGTAAATTGTGTGTTCAAACTTGCACCAGCCAAGAGTTATTTAATAATTCTAGATTTCGTCATAACTTAAACACAATATTATAAATAATGAATGCAAAAACAACGTACTTATTAGCAAATACTGGAAGTTACATTCTTAATCCAGCCCAAGCATACGTAGGTACAAAATATATTAATATCGAAAATATCGAAATATATGACGCAAATCCACCACTTTCGATCCTAACTCTTCCATAATACGCAATTAATTTCTACAATTATAACATAATCTAATAACGGTAAGAACTAATAATAACCAATGATGATCGACTCGGGGCGTCTTCGCAATTTTCATAGAAGAAAACTGCGCCTGCGCAACTAGCGTGCAGGCAGAGAAATCAGCAGAGTTATGCATATTTATACACTCTATATGGCTTTCTCTCTCTCGTGTGCTCTTACATACATGGTTAGAACATTATTTGTATTACAACCATTATTGAGAACATTCCAATTCATTTACATTTAACATTAATCCCACTTTTTAAACTTACACGATTTTCGTCTATCATTACTATTAGAAATACGAGTCTAGATCGTGTTGTAGAAAATCATTGTTATTAATTACGTCGACGTTTTGGCAAACGGATCACGCCGGACGTAGTCGCGAGAAGAATCAACTATAAAAACAACAACAACACGTAATTGACTCGTGTTTCTAATAATTATAATGATCCGACAGGGCTTTGGAGCCCCAGATCCTTGGAAGGCGTGCGTGGAGCCGTAGCCAACATGTAGAGGGCCTTTCCAATAACAATTTTACTCGCAAACTATGAAGTGGACAACTAAGCCGGCGATTCTGTCTGCACTATTAAATGCAGACAAGAACAACCACCGGATCGGATAGTAGGTACTATTGAGAAATCTACGGATGAAAACAACTTGAGCTATAGTGATGAGATGGTAGTGAATCGGCTGCTGGGGGAACTATGGTGATCATCGCGCTTGCCGCTATAAATTTTAAACTTTAATCAATTTCATAGGTACAAGTTATATGAACTGAACAAAACAATTAATGAACTGGTATTGTATTTAAATCTATTCTGATGTATGAAAAAGGAAATCTTCATGATGTAAATAGATGTTTCAGGACTATTCAGTCCCAAACTAAGCAATTTAGGCTTGTACTATGGGTGCTAGCTAGACAACGTACTAGACAAAGATAATAAAAACACTTTTGAATGCAAACATAAAATCTTGTAAAAAAAGAAAATCTTACCAACCAATGATTTCTTCTTCAAAAGTGTTCCTATTACAAATGTTATTACATAAATTGATAAAAGTCCATACTTATTGTCAGATAAATAGATAAAACGATTTTTATTACGAATTAATAAGAGATAAATGACAAACCAATCGGATTAAAACATATGTTATAGTAAGAAGGCTGATAAATTATAACCTACAGTAATTAACTGATTAATGATAATAATGAACATCTAGAAAAACTATGGACAATATTATTAAAAAACGGGATGTTGCCATGTTTGATTGATTTTGCAGTCTCGTGAACAAACCCGTTTTAGGGTTTTGTAGACAAAGGGTAAAAACGAAACCCTATTACGAGACTTCGCTGTCTGTCCGTCCGTCCGTCTGTCACCAGGCTGTATCTCATGCTAATAGCTAGACGGTTGAAATCAGGGTCCTTTTGGGCACGGAACTCTAAAAACTTGAGGACTACGGTTGTTACCCCCTAAGCCCTCAATATAGTTATCACAGCAAAAATAGTAAAAATGACATAGAAAGCATCGATCTGTTACTAAGGTTAATAAACAAAATAACTTTAGCAATGTCTAATTTCACGGTCAGTTTGGTCGGCGCGGGCGCAGAGAGCGGGCTCAAGGCCGCCGCAGCTCCAGCACTGTGGCCACACTAGCCACTCGATTGTGCTCGAATATATCACTTATTTATATCTCGAGAGGTCTATGACGACCTCTGTGGCGAAAACCCGACTGCGAGCGATAAGACTGCCCGTGCCACCTAGATATAAGTTGTTTTATGTAGGTATTTGTTGGAATTGTATTTTTTTTAATATTGGTGTTACAATAAAAAAATAATCTATCTATCAACGCAAAAGGTTGCGGATTCGATTCCCGCTGGGTGCAGATATTAATGCTTAAAAATAAATATTTCTTGCTGGTCTGGGTGTTTTCTATGTATCATGTGTATGTTTTTACAAGAAAAAGTAGTGTATCCGTTGTCTAGTACCCATAGTACAAGCCTAGTGCTTAGTTTGGGGCTAAATTGTATGTATGTAACGTCGTACTATATTCGTGCAATATATATTTTTGGTATGAACTATCAATGACGGTGACGTCGATGCTACGTAGGTAATTTGTGTATTTATGATACCTTTTAAGGTATTTTATTTGTGTTTTGCAAAGGCCTGCAAGATTTGTGTCCTTGTTTTGTTTTACCGGTTTTTAAGATGCGTACATTACTACACTGAAATCATAATTAACATGTTTTTATGTTCAACATTATACTTTTTTTGTTTTCTTTCATGAACCCTATGTTGTATAGAACAGTCGTTCTATCTATATCTATAAAATACTTTGTCCTGACTGACTCATGTATCAACGCATAGCCTAATCCGCTGGTAGTAGAGAGCTGAAATTTGGAGAGTGATATCCAAAAGAAAGGGATTTTCGGGAAATTCCCACGGTATCAGGACACCTCGGGGAAACCTCGGGAACTTTTAGTACACACTCCAAATGTTATCAGTAACAGGTAACAGTCTGTAAAGGTGCATTTAGACCAAACGAAAGAATGCTCATTCTAGCCGCACTACGTCATATTCTTTTAATGTAAACGGACGTAGAGCATTCTTTCGTTGTTCTGTCTATGTATATTTCACTAAACATTCACGATAGCTTCTAGCTCTAGCTCTGTGTTCGTTTGGTCTAAATGCACCTTAACAGTGTAACAACATTTGAGAGTTGTTGGAATTGGAACTGAAAAATCTTCAAACTAGGATAGAGAAGCGAAGATGAGAATTGAAGATGGGAAGATGAGAGAACACGATTGCGTGAATGAATACAAAAAAATGTGGATTTTTCTTCTGTTTTTTCGTCATGTTGGATTGAAATTAAACTCATTTTTGAGAAAATTTGTTTAGTTTCCTTAGTTAATTTTAGTAAATTTGATTAAAGGTTATTCCATAAATTTCATATCTGCAGACAAAAAAATTTAAAAACTCTATGTATGTATGTAAACAATATAAAAGACTGAAAATGTTATTATTATAGAAATCTAGTTAGCATCCATCATTACATCCATTAGAAAACGGAGACAGTTATTGCCACAATTTATATCTACAACGAGGGTGTCCACAGCGACCGTATGATGATGGAGATCAGTTTGATGAAGAGAAAACTCGAGATTTCATAATCATCAAAGAATAATTTCTTTCACTGCACTTTTACTGCTCATTGCTTTTTGAAGTTACTTTCTACTTCAAATTGTAGTTTTTCCAATATTTGGAATTTGTGGAGGAGGGTTAGGTATACTATGGGAATAAAGCAATTAAAATAACCTATGACTCTAAGGAACTGCTGATCTTCAAGTAAACTTTACTAGCCTTATTAATAAACGTGGAGTAAGGTCGGAGTAGTGAAAACATGCATGATCTTTTTTCGTGACAAGAACTTTCAAAGTTCACAGAAACGAAAAGTGGTAAAATTATTCCGACCTATTCCACGTTTATTAATAAAGCTAGCACAAGTATACAAATCTTTTTTTTTCTCTCAAAGCTCTCGTTTTTGGCGCTATCTAGTGATGGAGTGATAGACTGGCGTCAATGGTAAAATTAATTTAAACGTTCGCGGTGCGTTTACGGATTGGTTGATCCAGTGCGTACACGGATTGGTTAATCCATTTAGGGTTCCGTACCCAATTGTGATAGTGGTACGGAACCCTTTGTTCTTGAGTCCGACCCGCACTTGGCCGGTTTTTTTTTAATTTTATTATAATAATAATAAATTTTGTGAACAACACTTCATTCTGACGCAGTGGGTATCGGGTATGTCGCTGTTTTTCTCTCACCTGATGGTAAGTGATGATAAGGTCTAAGATGTAACACGAACATCCAGAAGACGGTAGAGGAATAAGATCCCAACCGTCTTGCTTACTGGTTGCACCGACCACCGTATAGAAAAGAAACATGGACGAATCCTTGGCGCTACGATTTAGACCGGGCGGTGGCAACAAGCCGCGGCCGAAGATAGATAGATTAATTCTTTATTGCAACACCAAATCAAAAAAATACAATAAAAAGAAAAACATAAACAACTTAAATGTAGGTGGCACAATGGGCGGCCTTATCGCTTAAAGCGATCTCTTCCAGGCAACCTTTGGATAGACAAGAAGCGAAAAAAGATAAAAGGTAGGGTGGCCGAAGCCTCCCAAGAAAGTTTATCTAAACACAAGGTATCTAATAAGGTTGCATTTACCGGTGCAGTGCAGATTACGTAAATGTTGCCTGAACTGAACACTAAGAGAGCTCCGAATCTAGATCACAACTGTACCTGGGCCTTGATTAGGCACTATATAACGGTTTATAAGCATGCTTAACAGACGCCTAGGTAATTACTGGCTGACTAGTAATAATCCGCGATTTTATCCGCGTCCTGTATCTCTAATGCGAGTTGTTTTTAAAAGCTCTTCTCAAATTACAATAATTCGAAATTCTCAATATATATATTTTCCTTAGGTATGATTTCTCATTATTGTTTTGAATCGTCGTCGACAATTTAGTGTGACTTCCAATGAGAAGAAGATACAAGAAACTCATGGGGTTTTTTTTGCTTTTATCATGTATTGTGATGCACATTGTCGCATCCAATTTTCGTTTTCGCTCGTACGTGTTTAACTAAATATATATTGCGTCCTAAGGCCGTAACACCTTTGTACCACCACACATAACCGTGGGTTATGCCAAACGACCAATCTTTTGGTGGAATACTTCGGCAGTGGCTGGTCACCACCTCAAATCGAACTGCCAAGAGAACTCGTCCGAATTCCGATACCCAGGTCAGTGCAACCACAAAAGAAGACAGGTAAAAATGTGTTCCACGCCGTTTTACTATATTTTCAGGTGAACATACTACATTTTAGATCCCGTCGTCACTAACCATCTTATTCGTTGGTAAAACGCGTATCCATAAATATCAACAAAATGCTTCGTCCTGACTGACTGACTGGATCAACGCATCAGCCTAAACTGCTGGCACAGCAGAAATTTAGAGAGTGTGTTCTTTATGTGATGTAGGCATCTGATAAGAAAAGGTTTTTCGAAATTCCTATAGGACCGGGACTGACGCGGGTGAAACCGCGGGACATATACTTAATTTATTACATAAACTCACACATAAAAAATACAGGTCAATTCGAGATAAAACCGGCGTAGCAATGAAAGTAGGTACCTAATATAAAAGAGTAGATTGTGACAGACAGACGGACCACGGTCATTGGTACAGACAACCTTTTGATCTTGTTTGTGAATACGGAGTCTCTAATATAATGACAAAGATCTCTACGTGACAGAATTTGGTATTGGTATTGGCTTGTCCTGTCAGTGAACTCGGCGGAATAAATATAATAACCATTTTAAAGTCGTTGCACCTACAGGTTTTAAGAAGATTATATTTTTAAAGTAAATTCCGTATTTCTAATAATCTCATAGTAATATTTTAGACACAGGTCTAGATCGCGTTGTAGATAATCATTGGTATTAAACATACCTTTTGCAAATAGATTTGGTAATGTTTTTACGATCGGCCGCCTAACACAAACCCTCCAAAGAACTAATCAGCTTATCCACCACCGCGCGGGGAGAACTTAAAGTTTGCTAGTCTCTCTCAGATCCCTTAGTCTGAGGGAGACTAGCATCAGCACCTTTTACGACACCCACCGGAAGAGATGAGGTAAATACGGAGGAGGACGGCATAGTAATTAAAACTGTAATAAGTAATTTTTTATTCAAATAATATTCACATATAGGATTATAATATAGGACTATAGGTATTTTATTAAGTATCTACTTGTAGTAATTGTAATTTGGTTTGTGAATCATTTATAATATAAAATCTCTTTATATCAAAAGACGCTTCCTACACTTCTATTTTCTCTAAATGTAGGTAAGTGTGGGTAGATGATGAATGTATTGCTCAGTAGGTAAGCGCAACAGCACCGTACTCGCGTATAACCGGTTCGATTCCTGAACCAGTGACCTACTCCGAGAGACACGATTCACTCAAAAGGACGCAGCATGCTTATTCAAGTTCAAAAACACTGTTACAACACCACAAGGCTCTTAATGAACGTGGTTTTAATTGGAACTAATGTGGTGTTTTAAAAGGGTGGATAAACGTGCTTGTCAATTTAAAAGTACTTATTCTTCTTTTTTTCATGTGGACAGAAAAATTCGATTTTTATAAAAAAATCAGTCTCTAGATTCTTATTTAAAATATTTACCATGATTTAATTATTTATTACGAAGCTCGCTAGCTTGGATATCCCGTTTTTATATAAAACTAGATGCCCCCGCGGTTTCACCCACGTAAGTCCCGATCCCGCGGGATTTACGAGATCAAAAGTATCCTATGTCCTTCTCCTGGTGCTAAGCTATCTCCCCACAAATTTTCATCCAAATCTGTTTAGCCGTTCTTGACTTATAAATAGTGTAACTAACACGACTTTCTTTTATATATGTATATTTAGATATATAATATAGATTTGTAGTTAAAACTATCATGATAGTTTAAACGTAAAAATGCTCTAGAAGATATTCCGGAAGAAAACGGTAATAGGTTTGTATTTAGAAGCGTGTATCCCAATGTTCCCCGATCAATAAGTTTGATGAAAGTTCCAATATCAAGTGACAAACGGTTCTTTAACATCCTTATCGTAGTTTGCCTACTTAGGTACAATTTAGATCCTCATTGTTCGTGTTTTTTGTCTTGTCTCGTCTGTTCAATTGTTTGGTGATTAACAGCACTTTATTTGTTGTTTAACAGTGGTACTTCGACATTCATACTCATACCGAACGTCAAAACAAAAAGATAAAACCCCATGAGTTTCTTGTTTGGGTCTTCTCATCGGAGGGCGCGTTTCGAAACCACAGTAAAATCTCGACATTTTTAAACGTTCATGTAACTTATACATCGTTCTTAATGAATACATATATTTGACTTTGCCTTTGTCATGCGTTCGAATCCCGGCCGACAGCGCACTACGTAAAAAAACTCGCACCAGGGTTACAGGGTCTGATAAAATTAAAACTTTACCACTTGACTAGCAACATCCCATACCCGCCTGAATATCGGAACAAAAAGTAGCATAAAATGTCTTAATCCAGATCCTCAGCTATCTGCCTACAAAGTTATCCTGCAATATTTATTTTAAACTAACTGCGCCCCGCGGTTTCACCCGCGTAAGTCCCGATCCCGCGGAAATTACGGGATAAAAAGTAGCCTATGTGTTATTCTAGGTGTCCAGCTATCTATATTCCAAGTTTCATCGCAATCGGTTCAGTAGTTTTTGCGTGAAAGAGTAACAAACATCCATACAAACTTTCACATTTATAATATTAGTAGGATAGGATTAAAGTCCGGCCGAAACCGAAACCGAATATTCGGCCGTGGCTTCAGTTTCATCTAGTGCTCTTTATTTGTAAAGTTTAGAGGGAAGTTTGTGATATACGACCAAGTAAATTTCAAATACATTTTATACTTAGCTAACCATCCGAGAAAAATTCAGTTCTGGCCTACTACAGAGGCTTAAGAGGATAGTCTCCATTCTCTTTCTCCATACAAACGTAGTTTAAATTTTCCTCCCTGGATAAAGACATTAGAGCAAATATGTTTATGCCATAAAACTTATATCTGTCATGACAATGCATCTACCTTTTTTTTTCTAATTAAAATAATAATAAAAAATTATAAAATGAAAAAAATAAAAAGGTAGATGCATAGTCATGACAGATATAAGTTTTATGGCATAAACATATTTGCTCTAATGTCTTTATCCAGGGAGGAAAATTTAAACTACGTTTGTATGGAGAAAGAGAATGGAGACTATCCTCTTAATAACTAGACCAATAATACGGGTACTTATGGGACAGTGTCAAAACTATCAACTAACCAATATAACTCAACGATCAAAAAAAAATATTGGTGTGCAATTTCTATGTTCAAATCAATAATTATATTTACTACCTACCTGCTACGAAAAGTTTAGTAATTTATTTCGTTACTCAAATTACTTACTACACCTTTCGCCTCAATCGGCCTGCAGACACCTAAAATGAATGGTTTGGCATGATCATATTACATGTATCTTGCTACGAGTAACAGACAGCGTTACTTCATCAGGAAATTAAGAAATACTTTGACAATACGCTTTTGGACAGACCATAGTCAAATGCATTACACTGTCAGACGAAACACAAAGTAAGTATAGAAATAAAACGATTTATGATAAAATATTTATAAATATCGACGTGTTTTATTTTCGTGTCAGTTTTAAATGCTATTGTAACAGATTTTATTTTAGAATTAACATATTACATACATAAGTAACACAAACAAATAAAAAATAATAAAAAAAAAGTCAAATAAGACGCCCTTGATCGTACCCGGCGCAAAGGAGCCGAGGATGCTAGCAGCATTACCTCTCTGTATGCCAATGGCCAACCTTTGCACCAAGTACGAATATATTTATAAATAGCTTCCAAAAAACAGGAGTAAATTTTGTCATCTAGGACCTAAATGTTAAATTCCCAAAATGTTGAAATTTCGCATTTTTTTAAATAACTAAGTATTAGAGATAGGCCAACTAAGGTATTTGCCAACTAGCAGACTGATCGACTAGTCGGCAATGCAATTCATTATAATTTAGAGATATTCAGGTAAGTCGTCATTAAAATTCCAAAAAATTGTTGAACAAAGTATAAAAAACCTATCCAAACGAGTTATACAAATAACTAATTGTTCAGAAGATCATATTCTGTCTGATAGACCTTTCAGTACCTAATTGTACCTACCTTGTTTTCCCTGTACTAGTAGGTACTTATTTTAGCCATAGATACGATGAATAAATGAACCACAACGTATGTTTAAAACTAAAACACAAATAACCTGTTTCTATCATTAATGGAAGCATTAACGCGAATGCAATTTTATTGTTATTATCAATATAGGTAATGCGACTTCATTGTAGATAACATGGAAATAAAACATAAGTAAATGAAGCACGTCATGCAATAAATACCTAACTATTGCCTACTTGGGGTAATAACTACATATATCGAATTTTAACATTATTTATGACTAGAGCGTCCTTTCACCCGCGTAAGTCTCGATCCCGTGGGAATATCGGGATCAAAAGTAGCCTTTGTTACTCAGGGTGAATGTAGCTTTCTGTTAGTGAAATGGCTAATCGGTCTAGTAGTTTTTGAGTTCATTCATTACAAACATACAGACACACATACACACAAAAATACAAATCTTTCTTTTCTATAATATTAGTGTAGATAGATGTAGATGTAAATAGTGTAGATGAGGAAGTGTAGATAGGGTTTCGTATATCCAAAACGTAAAAACGGGACCAAAGGGTCTTGTTTTTATGGTCAGACAGACAGTGGACAACAGACAGTGGAGTCTTATTAAAAGTAATAAGACTGTCTGTTTGTCTGTCACCAGACGGTATCTCATATCTACCGTGATAGCTAGACAGTTGAATACACAGATGATGTATTTTTAATTTGCGTCCGAGTACATTCTTTATTATAAGTATAGATGAGACTATAAATGAGTACCTATAGGCGGCAGGGCAGCCGCCAGTGGTCAGACCAATTTTGTACAAAACTGTAGAGATTGACGTACCATAGACATGAAAAAAAAAAATGCTTTATCTTGACTCTATCTTGATCTTGATTTTAGCCAAATTATTTGAATTTGGCCAAAATTTATATGTAATGTTTATTATTAGGCAAGTTGTTTTAAGAAAGAGAGGGCAAGGACCTCCTCTTAGAGGCATTAAAAAGACACCACATAAGCGCCTGCTCCGGATTATCTAATGTCTTACGCATTGATGAGTCCTAGGACATGTCGGCTTCTCACGATGCTTTCTTTCACCGTAAATGAGAAATATATTGGTAAGACGGGATTCGAAGCCACTACCTTTAAACTAAAAGTCGGGTTATTTATCACTAGAACCGCTTTAAAACTATGAGCAACTGTTTTTAGTAGAGTTACTAGCCAAGTCGGGTAAAAAGCATCAAAGTACCCATGTTACCTTCACGCCCTCTTGGTTCCATCGGCAGATTGCCCATCAATGATTTTCACAAGGAGTCAACGCTCTGCTGACTGTCAAACTAGAGAAAAACTACGATATTTTTTACAATATTTCATCATTTATCCTAAGCAATAGTTAATTGTTAGAGTTTTGTACATAACCTTACGACATTGCACTTCGATTTACATTATTTACTAGGTAACTTATAGCTAACATTTTTTGCTGTTTTTTACGCCTTTAAAATCGAAAACATCTTTTTCGTAGGTAGTTTTTTGGAGTTGAGATGTTGTGCTAAAAAATTGATTGCTTCGTGGATTGGTTTGAATGATTTTTATTACCTAACAACCTTTTGGCCGCTTCTTTTTACTACTTAGGTAGGTACCGGCCAAGCAGTATCAACATATGTGCCTCGTCAGTGTTCCGATAAGTAGGTCAGTGCAGCTGCTAAGGAAGACGGATTGGAACTCATTCTATCTCATTATCATCCCTGTGACTTATTATTATTAAACAAATCCTCGGTAAATGTGCTATATCTTCTTACCACCTGATTAGAAAGTGGTCAAACGTTACCCACTCTATAATAATGAAAAACAATCAATAACAACAACAATCAATATAAAATTCAATTAAAAATTGTAAAACAATAAAAAATATTAGTGGTAAAACCCGCCTTACTGGTTTTAAGAGTAAATTCGTAATTCCTGTAGAGATCTATAAAATTAACCAGTTTATATCAATTTGGCATTGAATCGAGAATACGCGGGTTGAGGCAGAGGTATGTTTTAGTTTTTTCATTTTCGAGTGATGTTCCCGGTTGCGGGAACCCGGGGCCCGCGCCCGAGCGATGCTTATTTCGTTTATATGACAGACGTAACAATATTGTTAGCGCTGCAGCGACTTTCGATATTTATTTCGAGTAACAGGAACATGGAACAAGCTTGAGACATCACATCATCTCTAGTCCTTAAAGTTCCAAATCGTCTTTCCACTTTTTATGGAGATTCCTTCACGGCTCGGGCAGTGGAGTTGTGGAATGCTTTGTCTGCCGTCATCAGACAGTCGAAATCTTTAGAAGTTTTCAAGAATAGCGTCTTCAAACACTATCTGCTTATGGCTGAGAAACGTCAAGTCCTATGATTGTGTCACTTTTCGTGTTGTAGTTGGTTCTTTAGTATCATGTGGTATATATATTTGGATGATATATGTATGAATATATATTTATATATATTTTATATTGGTATATATAGTTTAGGTATAGGTATATTATATATGCATGACTTATTGTATTTAACTATGTTTGTATGTATTTATATTTTACTTACCTTTTTCCTGTGTAAACACCCTACCTTTCACCTGTCTTAACTTCTTGTCCATCCAAAGGTTGCCTGGAAGAGATCGCTATATGCGATAAGGCCGCCCATTGTGCCACCTAGTTTTAAGTAGTGTATGTGTTCTTTGTGATGTAATTTATTTGGTGTGTACAATAAAGAATTTATTCATTCATTTATTCATTCATACCTATAGACCAGTAGACCGAACATAATTTCTCAATGGCTGAGAGTGAGAATTTTAGTCTAGTTTCAAGATCAACTTTGAAACGCATAACTAGGGAAGTATTTTAATTATAGTTTACTAGACAAATATGTTAATTTATCTAATTAGTTGGCACGTGGTTAATTACAAATTAAAATGGCACCTGTCTTTAATATGCGAGCATTGTTTTGTTAAGACAATGAGTAGATAGGGACGTAGGTACTTATAGCTGATGTGGAACTACGCGATCTTCGTAATTATAGCTAATGTTAGTAATGGAAACTACTTTTGTTTGTTTTTATGAATTTTGATTTTAAACGCAGCACCCCGCGGTTTCACCCGAGTAAGTCGGGTAAGGGGCGGGATTTACGCGGGTTAAACTGCGGGGCGTAGCTAGCGATGAATAAATTTCAAAGTAATAAACAAATATAAAACCGGCCAAATGCGAGTTGGACTCGCGCACTAAGAGTTCGGTACCATTATCACAATAGGGTACGGAACCCTAAAATAAACACTGGACCAAGCAAAAGTCGTGTACGCAACGATTACGCACGTTTACATTTATATTTACCACTGACGCCAGTTTATCACTAGATGGCGCGCCAGTCTTAGTATCTAATAGAGTCCCGTTTTTACCCGACTGTGTGACGCAAGGAAGAGAGTTATTAAAGACTAACTGACCCGGCAAACGTTGTTTTGCCTTATAAATTATAGATAATTAAATTTTTCCTGAATTTTCTTTGCTATAAACCTCACGGAGCCCGAGACCTTTCCAACGAATGCAAAACCGTGGAAATTGGTTCGTGCGTTCTGGAGTTATAGCGTCAGGAAGGAAAACCCGACTTATTTTTATATAGTAGACTAGCTGACCCCGCAGACGTTGTCCTGCTCGTTAAATAAAAAACTACTTAGAACCCTTCACTACAACTACCCTACCTTAACCTACCCTGCTATACCTTACTCTACTACTACCCTACCCTACCTTACTACTACCCTACCCTACCTTACTATTACCCTACTATGCTATACCTTACGCTACTACTACCCTACCCTACCCTACTTTACCACTACCCTACCCTACCTTACTATTACCCTACCTTACCCCCCCTACTATACCTTACTCTACTACAGTACTACCCTAGAAAACCCGGCAAACTCCGTTTCGCCACCAGATGGCTTCGTTTTATGTAACATTTCGTTTGGTGATTAAAAGATGAAGAATTTTTTTTTGTTTTATATTTGAAGAGGAAAAATTAAAAAAAAAAATGACGTCATACGTCATCGTCATACGTCATCGTCATACGTCATCGTCATCGTCATACGTCATCGTCGTACGTCATCGTCATACGTCATCGTCATACGTCATACGTCATACGTCATCGTCATACGTCATCGTCATACGTCATCGTCATACGTCATCGTCATTGTCATACGTCATCGTCATACGTCATCGTCATACGTCATACTACGTCATCGTCATACGTCATCGTCATACGTCATAGTCATAGTCATAGTCATACGTCATCGTCATACGTCATCGTCATACGTCATCGTCATACGTCATCGTCATACGTCATCGTCATACGTCATCGTCATACGTCATCGTCATACGTCATCGTCATACGTCATCGTCATACGTCATCGTCATACGTCATCGTCATACGTCATCGTCATACGTCATCGTCATACGTCATCGTCATACGTCATCGTCATACGTCATCGTCATACGTCATCGTCATACGTCATCGTCATACGTCATCGTCCGTCATACGTCATCGTCATACGTCATCGTCATACGTCATCGTCATACGTCATCGTCATACGTCATCGTCATACGTCATCGTCATACGTCATCGTCATACGTCATCGTCATACGTCATCGTCATACGTCATCGTCATACGTCATCGTCATACGTCATCGTCATACGTCATCGTCATACGTCATCGTCATACGTCATCGTCATACGTCATCGTCATACGTCATCGTCATACGTCATCGTCATACGTCATCGTCATACGTCATCGTCATACGTCATCGTCATACGTCATCGTCATACGTCATCGTCATACGTCATCGTCATACGTCATCGTCATACGTCATCGTCATACGTCATCGTCATACGTCATCGTCATACGTCATCGTCATACGTCATCGTCATACGTCATCGTCATACGTCATCGTCATACGTCATCGTCCGTCATACGTCATCGTCATACGTCATCGTCATACGTCATCGTCATACGTCATCGTCATACGTCATCGTCATACGTCATCGTCATACGTCATCGTCATACGTCATCGTCATACGTCATCGTCATACGTCATCGTCATACGTCATCGTCATACGTCATCGTCATACGTCATCGTCATACGTCATCGTCATACGTCATCGTCATACGTCATCGTCATACGTCATCGTCATACGTCATCGTCATACGTCATCGTCATACGTCATCGTCATACGTCATCGTCATACGTCATCGTCATACGTCATCGTCATACGTCATCGTCATACGTCATCGTCATACGTTTACGTCATACGTCATCGCTGAGTTTGATATTGATTTTCCAGCTTTTCTTTTTAAATTTTTCCTGAATTTTCTTTGCTATAAACCTCACGGAGCCCGAGACCTTTCCAACGAATGCAAAACCGTGGAAATCGGTTCATGCGTTCTGGAGTTATAGCGTCAGGAAGGAAAACCCGACTTATTTTTATATAGTAGATAAGAAGTAGCCTTTATCGAAAATTTAAAAAAATCAAAACCCGACTTCGAATTAAGGACAAAACAATAAAAATAAGGTCTCCAACATACAGTGCAACTGACTTTCTGTTATGTAAGCTGAAGTTGGGTAGCTTAACTAAATGATATCTTTTTTTACGTGGGTACTGCACCTTATGCACTGTCAGGCCACTCTCGTTGGGGGGAGCCCAAGGTACCATAGGTTTACCCGACAACGGCGGCCTTTCCAAGCCTCATCTCTGCCTCTGCCCGATAGACAATCCCTCTCCGTTTCCCCTCCCTCAGCACGGTCCCTCACCGAGTTCACCACCAGAGGCTGAGGTGATTTTTTATAGTGGTAATCTTCCATGCGGCCCCTTTCTTGCGGAAAGGACCCCCGAGCCCGCTGACGCGGGATTACGGATTAGAAGCCTGGCAAGCCCGGTTTCCCACCTTGTGCGCCTCTTAGCTTTCAGCTACTGAGTCCCCTCACAACGGCAAGGTGGACGACCATCTGGAGGGTAAAACGTAACGTCGTGTCCGGGACTCGTGACTCGAACGCGCAGCCGTCGAATCGGAAGCCATCACTCGGCTCGGTGAACGGTGGCCTATTCGAACGCGGAACCCTCGAATCGGAATCCACAGCTGCCATCGTGCCACGTAAACTACATGCAATCAGCATCTACTCAGTAAAACTGCCCCATTACAGCTATATTTTTTAAATCCTTTTTATTGAATTTTCGACTGCCACTAAAAATTATCAAAATTGTAACCGTAACTTTAATCACTGAAGAATTTTTGAGAAGGTGGTTTCAGGTGGTCCATCAATTTGTACCTTGTTCTTAATAAGCCGATTCTATTGATGGAAGTCCAAAAATTAGTAATTTACAGCATTGGGGGATGCTATTCTGCTCATCATTCCGAAGGTTCTCATCAGATCTTTACCAACAATTTATGGAACCAACTCGGGACTCTCACTTTCCAAATAAAAAAAGAATGATCGAAATCGGACTTTATATGCCGGAGTATGGTTTGAACATATTCACATTCAAACAATATGCGGGTAGAATTGAGCAGATCCTCTTTTTTTTAAAGTCGGTTAAAAACAACCATTATAAAGAATTTCCGTATGTCCGAAGGATCCGGATATATGGAGAGACAAAGGTATACGGTATTTTAGGAATTTCCTGAAAAAAAACTGGATATCCGGTTTTTTTTTATTTTCGACCGGATATCCGGTTAGTCATGTATTGATTCCACACAACATAGTTCTTCAATACAACATTCAAAATAACTAAGTAAAAGCAGAAAAATCACTTTATCCGGATAACCGGACAAAATATCCGGACAAAAAATAGCCTATATGTTAATCGGGGTCTAAAGCTATCTGCATACCAAATTTGGTTAAAATCGGATAAGCCGTTTCTGAGATTAGCGGGCACAAAGGCACACACAAACAGACAAACAGATAAACAGACAAACAGACAAACAGACAACCAGAAAAATAGAAAAATAGGTTCTACTGCGTTAATAGATACCCCTACAATTTATCTTTTTTTTTATATCTTCCAAAAACAGACACCGCTAAGTTACGATTTTATTATATGTATAGATGGCGCCTACCGGACACCACATTGTAAAAAAGAATAAAACTAAAGTAGACTGACAATATCAAGTGGGATATCGTTGAATAGGTACTTATTCGAAAATCATTGTTAGGTTTCTTTAACCATTTTTCATTTCATGTAACCATTTGTTACTCTTTGGGTACGGAATCCTAAAAAAATGATTAGCTTTGATGTCAGTTTATTTATAACCATCAGTTTAATCCAATTTCCACGATGTTGTTACATAGTGTAACCATAATGTTACACAATTGATATCGGTGACTGATCGATTGGTTCCGTTCGCGATACACTGTAATCGAGACATCGAGATCTACGCACGACGAGCCTACTTCCGATTTGTTTGTTGCCCGAAATTACCTTAAATATCTAACCCCTTACTTATAAACGACTAACAGAGTCCCGGGGTTTCACCCGCGTAAGTCCTGTACGAATATCGGGATCAAAAGTAGCCTATGTTACTCCTCGATAATGTAGCTTTCTTTTTGTAAAAAAAAATGAAGTCGGTCCAGTACATTTGGAGTTTATTCATTACAAACATACAGACACACACAAACAAATACAAATCTTTCCTCTTTATAATATTGGTGTAGAAGTGTAGATGACCAAGTTTATGTAACGTTTGTCTTTTACTGTGATATGAAGTTTCAAAGTTAACAGACAGAGTAAAACGTTATGTAAATTTAGTCATCGTTTATAAGTAAGGGGTAAGTGCTAAGATATATTTTTTCATTGATTTTTGTGCTGACGAATCTACTCGTTAATGGGTAGCTACTAGATTTTGATCTGTTTTCGCGATGGTAGATTGAAGTTTTTTCGATATTAATCGCGTTGCTTTTATTATTTTTAGTAATTTAACAATGCCCTACGTTTCGAGTTTTCTACTTTACAGTTTATTCGTCAGGGGTAGACTGAGTTGTAATTTTTCATTTTTATTGTTCTAAAAAGTTAAAAACTACCGCCTCATCTATAGCGATTACCTAAAGAAAGAAAAAAGAGTTTTCACCTCCCAATCTCGGAGAGATTCTGTTTTAGAAATCTGAATGCAAAAGTGCCTTTTGTCCCTCGCTACGCTCAAGTTTCAATACAAGTACTCGCACCAAAAACTAACTTTGCAGCCTTGCGTAACAAATAACTTTTATATTCAATTTAATACCGCGTTAACAGTAGAAAAATCTAAAACTATGTAGGCATAGGTGTAATAAGTGCGTAGATAAAAATCTAGATCGATTTTTACGATGACGAATCCACTCGTTAGTAGGTAGCTTTTACTGTGACATACTTGAATGAAATCGCAGCGTCCGACTAAAAAAACAAATGCAAAAATTTGTGAAGATGGGAACTCTTTCACTCAGAAAAAAACTACTGAACCGATAATAATAAAATTGAGGATGTAGTCTGATGAATTTCTGGAACGCCTCATAGGTTTCTTTTCGAATTAGGCCGAATCCCCGCCGACCGTGCACTAGTGTCTTTTCTTAAAGAAAAAATATGTGCCCTATTCAAATCCCCCTTACGGTGAAGAAAAACATCGCGAGGAAACCCGCGTTTTAGAGTCCCGACATGTTCAGGTTTTGACAAAGGTCCCTATTTTTTTTTAAATTGATATAAAAAAAAAGTCACGTAGGTAGGTACAATGGTCCGATTAGTGGACTTTAGCAGACTTTGTACGGAAAACTTAAAGTTGAGACCCCTTACTTATAAACGCGGATTAACAGCTGCTTAAAACTTTGTATCGTTTGTCTTTTACTGTGACATGAAGTTTCGAAGTTGGCAGCCAGAAACAAACGTTACATAACTTACTCATCTGTTAATCATCGTTTATAAGTAAGTGTGTTAAATATGATGTGACTTATCTACAAAACTAATTCAATTCTAAAATTCTAGAATACTTAGATTCTTCTTCTGTTTTCGCGATGTTGTATTGAAATTAAAGACATTTTTCGGTTTGAAACGCGTGGTTTTTATTACTTTTAGCATTGTTACAACGCTCAACGTTTCGAGACCTTTCCAGGTATCTCTATCTATCTATCTATCTATCAATCTATCTATCCCGCGATTCAAACCGAAAAATGTCTTTTATTTCTAGAATACTTGCTTACTTGTCATGTTATTTGCTTATATAGGAACATATTTCTATTCATGCTTATTTGTTATTATAATACCCAGCTGGTTAATGACTTTTCGTCTATACAGCCGCTTCTATCGCAATTTGAAGCCTACCATTGTATTATTAGCAGGCTATTATTTTAACAAACGCAAGGTGTCGAAATGTGCAGCCTTCGCAACGTTCGACTGTAATATTTGACGTGATCTGGGTCCCTAACGATATGCTTTTGTTCGAGGCTTTTGTATATTGACAAGTTTTACTAATGATTTACCTCTTCGTAGAAACTGTATGCAAAAAGTATATATTTTTAATAATACCTAAATTAAGCTTTATTGATATTATAGTGTAAAAAAAGTGGTTTGTAAGCTTTTTAATCCGGTTACTAGTTGTGAAGATGGGAATATAGGTAGGTAACTCTTTCGCGCAGAAAAAAACTACGGAACCGATTTTAATGAAATTGAGAATGTAATCTGATGAATTTCTAGCACACCAATGGTTTTCTTTGTTTAAGAAAATTTTATATGCGTATTCAGTAGGTCTGAGAATCGGCTACTATCTATAATTTATAAGGCAAAACAACGTTTGCCGGGTCAGCTAGTAATATTTAAAATACAGTTCAAGTAGACACAACATAATTATGTTTAATATGTAACTTAAAAGCCAGATTAGGTAATAAAATACTTATTTTAACTGATTACACTGCAAAAAAGAAACTACAAAATTCGATGTTATTTTGTCGAATCTATGATTCTATAACATTAGGTACACAATCATCAAAATAAGTGTACAATTACATTAGTACAGTCAGCACCATAAGTGCCTGACTACAATTAACTTTTTAAAATCGCTATGCATCGTAGTACATACCTACCTAATTGAGAGATTTCAAAACAGGACAGAACTTCTGAAAATAAAAGAGAAGATAGAGAGTTATTTTTAGAATGTCTGTCCCATTTTGAGCTTCCGCAATTCTAATGTAAGTACCTACTCGCCGCCCCCCGCGCTTTCCGCGTACCCGGGTATGTCTCGATCCTGCAGGGATATCGGAATAAAAAGTAACATATGTGTAAATCCAGATCCTCCGCTATCTTAATACCTACCAAGTTTCAGTAATTTTTGGGGTGATTGAATCACAAACATGCAAACAAACCGAAAAATGAGTTTAATTTCAATGTAAGTAAATGTGGTCAATGGACATCGACTTTTGTTGCTGAGTGTACCTATTACAGCGTCGATTTGTAGAGTTCATACGGAAAAGGCATTCGTGAAGCAATGTTTGCACGTGCTCTAGCGAGCCCTGCCTTCTGGCTGGTCAACCAGAGGTGCCAAACATTTACTATAATTTTATATATTGAGGTCTTCAAATTATTTTAAAGAATATTTTTGCCTCAAACAAATTTAATTACTTACCTACCTACGAAATTCGTAAAAGAACTGGTTTTAGATTAGAAATAGAAATTTATTTTTAAATTAGTTTGACTTTGTACCTACTTATAGGTACTTCTCTAAATAAAACAAACCTATTCTTAAATACCATTATGTAAGTTTTTTAATGAACAAATTTTATATCTAATTCGTAAAAGCAAACTAAAGAAATACCTACCTACATAGGTAAGTATAATTATATTATTAGGTATTATTAAACTATAAGCTCTCCGTATTTTCGCCTGCGTAATGTCCAACTTCTCTACCATTGGTATAAATCTGTATGTATATTACCAAAATAGGTTTAATGCACTTGAAGTGTCTACGACCGAAGAACCAACAATTCATCAATGACTATAGATATACCTACCAAGCTTCATCAAAATTCATCAAATACGGCAAAGTATTTTTCCGAATCGATTAATGAAAACAACAACCCAAAAACACCATCAATAAATAGTTATATACCCAATGTTATTTCATTACAATATTAGATGAGTAAATAGACTAATCATTAGCCCTCATGTTTCCAAATAAATAATAATCAAACAATACACGTCATGTCTTATCAATATCATCGATTTAAAACTTACGCAATTAAGCAACGCTATTAAAACCGAAAAAAAATAGTTTAATAATAACTTAAAACATAGACAAAATAATACCTTCAACATCATAACATAACACTCGATAAAAGGAAAGTATAAACACACAAACATCAACATGAATAAATAACTGAAGCGTAGGTAATCCAAATACAATCTCCTTAATCTATTCTAAATTCAAAACGTTAAAATTAACAACCAGTTTTAATACTGTTATTTTTCGTAACCGGTTATTTAAAGGTCATTAAAAAGTTGAGGACCCCTGTCTATAGTCTATTGTGTATAGATTCAATTGGTAATCTACGTGGTTATGTTGCAATTCTACTATACATTAGTACTATACTATTATAGAATTGTTATTCAACACAACATCGTTACAACGCTTTTAATTATCTTTATTTATGTAGTTACAATAATTTTATGGTAACTATTATTTAAATAAAACAGTGAAAGTGGCATTAAAGAAGAATTTTTGTTGTACTAAGTACATTATTAAAATTGTGGAGATGAAAAGTAAAAGTGTAAATGTAGATAGGTAACTTACTTACCTATGTTTTTTTGAAGTTTTGTGACCAGTGGCCGTACCATGTAAGCTTAAAATTATAGGAGGAACGAAACTGCCCTGCTTTAAAATTGTCGTTTATTCGTATATTATGAAAAACATTTTACAAGATTGACAAACAATGACAATTCCTAGGAGTAGTAATTTTATTGTATAGAATTACCCATCATTCTGTAACTCTATAGTATATACATACCTACTTTTCTAGGTACTAAAAATATAAATGCGAAAGTAACTCTGTCTCTCTGTCTGTCTAAGGCCGCTCGCCCACGGCGACTTTTTGTAGCGATACTAACGCGATTCTGCATCGATACAGTCGCGAAGCGGTCGCTAGCTGTGTGCCCTCGCCCACGGGGCGCTCAGATTCAGTAGCGATGCAAACGCGATACTATCGCGCTTCAGTCGCGATGCAAGCGCAATTTAGTCCCCTCCCTCCGTTTTTTCCCCGATGTCTTCCGACACGGTCGTGCGTTTGCATAGATTTAGTCGCGATGCAGTAGCGCGTTGGTAGTGCGTTAGCATTGCTACTGTAGCGCGTTACAAATGCGACTGCAACGCTACAAAAAGTCGCCGTGGGCGAGCGCCCTTACAGTCTGTCTGTTACGCTTTCACGCATAAACGCTGAACCGATTTTGGTATAAGATAGGACCTTGGAAAAGGACATATGCTCGGAAATTCCGTAGGAGCAGCAATTTAATGAGTTTTTGACATTTTTATTTATTCCCTTCTTTTAAAACCAATTACCTTCCTATCTTAATGCCCATACCTACTTAATTATTTTTACTTTGTAGCTTGTATTGTACATTGTAACTACCTACATTTTATGGCAATCAAAAATAAACAGTTAATAAAGCTAAGAACTTTTTGATGTAACCAGGGATTTACGAAATAAATAAAAAGAATCTGCAAATAAATCATTGGATCTTTAAATTCATAGCAAGCCAGCTTAAGAACTGGTTTTACAAAATGTTGATAGTACGAGAACTGTTTACGTATCTAAGTAGGTTGTGCTCGTGCTCGTACTACGAACAACATAACAAGGCAAATTATTAAACGCAGACCTGCTTATGAACTGACTTGCGTTTGGATTGTTTTTAAAGCTATATGCGCAGTAATAAGTCTCGCGGAGATGCGTCGCCGTAGCGCTGCGAATTTGTTTGACATAACCACTAAAAAGACAATAGCCACAAAGGGTTTTGCCGAAAAACCCGAATTTTGAATAAGCATATTAAAACAGCCAGCAATTTTAAAATTAAAATCCCTAGATTGCGTTTAACTCTTCAAAAATCTTGCAAAATGGCTTGGTCATTTTTTGTATGACGATTGCAGTAATGATTTAGCTACCTAAATAAACTTATTTCTTTGAGTTACATTCATAAAAAAAAAATAGTGGTATAATATATGGCGTGTTTTATCTCAATAAATAATACTGCGCATGCGCAGTGATGAATGTCAAATTGTACCAAATAGTTGCTTCCCGTAGTTATTTTTAGAAAGACTGGTTCTATTGAATCCGGTTTAGTGAAAGAAAATTTCTTAACTTAATATAAAAATAACACAATCAACTGTGATCTATCAATACTAATATTTATAAAGAGGAAATGGAGGATTTGTTTGTTTGTTTGTAACGAACAGGCTCCGAAACTACTGGTCCTATTTCAAAAAATCTTTTACCGATTGAAAGCTACATTATCGAGGAGTAACATAAGCTACTTTTGAATCCGATTTTTCCACGGGATCAGAACTTACGCGCGTGGAACCGCGGGACGCAGTTTATTATGTGTGCTGTTAAGCAAAACCTTTAACTTTTTTACCTGGAAGTTAAAATTATTTCATTGAAATTCGAAAAGTACTAGCCCTCTTGTGAAACGAGGTAGATACTGCGACTTTCATTCCGAAGGTCTTAGTCTAGAATCCTATATAGCTGACTGCGCACTATGTTTCATCTTTATGAAAAAAATATGTGCACTATTAAAGGAAAGGAAAACATCGTGAGGAAACCCACGGCTTAAAAAGTCACACAAGGCCCAGCTATAGGGCTAGCTAGATAATACACGGTAAAAACTGTACTAAGTAAGCTCTCTATAGATTCTGTGTTCGTATAGACTATGTAGGTATAGTCTTTAAAACCACCCAAATCGGTTAAATTAATTCATCAAAGGTGGTCAACTGTTAATTTAAACCATACCTAATTAATTTATAAATTCTTGTTAGAGAACTCTCTCCAAAATTGCTACCTATACCTACCCATAGTTAGAATGTAAAATATGCGAAGATTACCATGACTGGTTAAAAAAAGTTACGTAAACTGACATAAGACGTACCTATTACATGCTATTACCAAACCAGACGACAACGCGGACGTAGGTCAAAATCACAAGTTCCAGTTGCAAGTAACTAGCAGCAATATTTTGTTTTCATCATATTAAGAATATCTCTGAAAATCGAGCGCGTAGTTTAGGAGTTATTACCCAATCTAAGTACCTAGATAAATAGATAGACGCTTTATTTGTACAACAAACCATTAGGTATATAGAATTATTTATAAATGATCTTATAAAGGACTTAAAAATGTTCCATTTTAGAGTTTCATATACCACGCTATAGATAAATAAGAAACCATAATAGAATTATACCTTATAAGCTTATAACCTACGGAACCCTAATAGATAGATAGACAGACGTAGAAAGAGACTTACGTAGGCAAAGATACAGAAAATTTCCATAACGCAAGCTAGGGGCTTTCCAAATATCCATCTCTACAATTTTCAAAAATGAACGTTTTTTTCTTGCTATGAGAAAACTCGCACTACGCTACAAGTACTGTAGATGTGAAGTGAAGCATCAATTTAAACCAATCTACTCATCTCTATTAGCCGATACAACTTTGTGTCACTAGTAACACAAATAAAAGTCAGACGCATGTACTACAGACATCCTGTCCACAGAACCAGTTGATTTATAAGTTATTGTGACATAGTTGTGTTGAACACATCTCGGTAAAATTGTGAATAGATATAAAATGTTCTCAAGAGATGTCTCTACAAATAGGTTTGTTTTGATTTTTAAGGGCAGATGACGTTAGTAGAAAATAGTGATGTATTTCACGTGTCCATGTAGCAACAATAGTAGATTGTATACCTATAGTCTATAGCGGAGAAAAAACTATTTTTCCGGCAACAGTGTTTTTCGAGGAGCGTAGGATATTTTTTATTTATTTTTATAATAGGTATAGATATAGATTATAAAGAAGGTATTATGACGGTTGCAATTTATCACATGCGATCACAAAAAACCTGGCGTGTTCCGAAACCACACTAAAATCATAATCTTAAGTTGAAATTTCAAAATGATCATGTTTTTAATAATAGATACATACTCAATGTACATGCACTCAAAATTGATCTTCATAAATAATGAATTTTGAATTGATAAAGTATTAACTTTTGAGTTTTCCACTCACAAACTCACGCGAATGTAACAGTGGGGCACAGCTAGTTCAAAATATATAAATATATTTAAACAATTCTGAATAAGTTAAAAAAAAACTACAATCAACGTAGCAATACCACTGCACTCTCTAAAGAATACTGGCCGATTCTTCTTCAAAAAAATGTCTGAAATGTGTAGTAAGTAGGTACAGGATGTGTTCGAGCAATTAACGAAAGATGCGTCTAACGGAGATGTAATCGGACTCCGGAACGGGTTGTGAAGCGTGGCCGTGCGTGCGCAGAACTGGTGATCGATGGACCCTGCAGCAGTGTTAGGTATACTTTATACCTATTTTTGCTTAAAAATAAATATTTGTTTCAGGTCTGGGTATTTTCTATGTATTATATGTACCTATATATTAACAAATAAAAAATTATAATATGTAGTAAATCTATTGTCTAGTACCCATAGTACAAGACAAGTGCTTAATTTGGGGCTAGATTGCGCTGTGTGTACGTCGTGCACTATTTATTTATTACTTTTAGCTTTATTTCAATGCTCAACGTTTCGAGACCTTTACAGGTCTTCTTCAAGATTGCCTGGAGTCAATCATAATCAGTGCTGCATAGTTTTAATGAACCTGAGTTATCAAATGGGGTTTTATGGTGGGAGGCTACGGCCGCGGCTTGTTACCACCCACCGGTCTAAGTCGTAGCGACAAACGGACTCGTCCGTGTTCCGATACGTTGGCTAGTGCAGCCACTAAGGAAGACGGGTCGTCTATCGTATTTAAAAAAAAAGATAATATGGGTACAGGCCAGTCATTAAAATAAGTCCATTAAAAAAATTGTTAAAAGGATAGAGAAAAACACCTATCTCCTTTACTTATCGGGAGCATAAATATCTACATACAATGTTTAAATATTCGCTATTCGATAAAATAACACAAATTCTTTAAGATACATAAATTAATAAGAATAAAGCTGAAACAGCATTGACATAATCAGTGGCCTAAAACACCTTTGAAAATAAAGTCTCCTTTACACCAAAATTATAATGAGCTCTGCAATACCGACACAGAATCTAGTTCAAATCAATAAATAAGTCATTGGTCATTGTACGCCCACTCTAACAATACCTACTTGCTGATAAATGCATAGATAGTGAATTAAATAATTACCTAGGTTATCTAGAATTTAGTAACTGTGAGAACCAAGTAAGAACATAATAAAGTTATATTTAGTTATCTCTTGTAACGTCATGTTTCCCTGGTACAGGAAAGCTACCGCGGTTCTTCCGTCTCGGAATCAGGAAGGCTACCGCGGTTTTATCGTTGACAGCAATCGATGCCGACGCGGTAGTTTGACATCTCTGACAGCGGAGTTTTCAATTTTAAAACCGCGCATCCATGGCCGTCAGCCGTCGATTTGAAGATTTTCTGTCAAATCTTCAATTCAATTCAATTATGTCTGTATTGCATTCATTCAATTTGGCTTCGGCATCGATATGAGTAATCAACGCGCCGATTTGAAATTTTCGCGGTTCGAAATTCGGCTGTCAACTGTCAAATGAATCCGATGCCGATTCCGACGGAAGAACCGCGGTAGCTTTCCGGGATCGCATTCATTTGACAGTTGACAGCCGAATTTCGAACCGCGAAAATTTCAAATCGGCGCGTCGATTACTCATATCGATACCAAAGCCAAATTGAATGAATGCAACACACACAAAATTGAATTGAATTGAAGATTTTGAAAGAAAATCTTCAAATCGACGGCTGACGGCCATGAATGCGCGGTTTTAAAATTGAAAACTCCGCTGTCAGAGATGTCAAACTACTGCGTCGGGATCGAGTTGCTGTCAACGGAAGAACCGCGGTGCGGTAGCTTTCCTGGTCTCTAGATCCTTTATTTAGCTAAGCTTAGCTTTAGCTTATCGAAATAATTAGAATGTCATAATAATATCGAAATCAATTTTTTTTATGATAATACTAACTTTACTATATGTTCTCGTAGACACCTATTTAAATCTGGAAAATAAAATACTTACATATTAAGGTTAAATAAAGTTAATGTTCAAAACATTGAAAATTAAAACTTTCGAACGGTCACAAAATCGAAAACTGAAATATAGATAAAAAATAGTTTAAGTGTCGGGGTCTATAATGTAGCACGTTTAGGAAGCTTATTATCTAAAGAACTGAATGAGGATTCTTGTCGAAACGTCCTAAGCTGATGGATAGTGACAAGAAGCAACAGAAGCATTCCCGTCAAAAAAAAGTTTGCAATCAATATTAAAAAACATCCGAATTGAAAACCTCCTCCTCCTTTCTTAGAAGTCGGTTAACAAATTAAGTGCTTTTTCAAAACTTTGCGTTCGATATTAAACTAAGTAGGTTATCGTTAAAAATACAAATCACGTCCGAAATAAACTTACCTAACCAATTATACTAATCTTAGACAAATTTCGTGCAATCGGAAATCTTATTGCAAAACAAAATTAATAAGAAATCCAATTTCCAAACACCAGTCAAACGGAAAACATTAAAAGCATGTGGATAACAAAAATGTAAAGACCTAAGACATAAGTTTTGTAATCAAATCACAAGTTTTAATCATTTACCTCGATCCCTTGAAATTCCTTCCTTCAGAAACAAACACTGGCACAAAAGACACAGAATCCACAAAAAAGTTGTTTAAAAAAGTTCTCACTTCGAGAATTGGGGCGTTTTCGCGGGTATTTTTGACGTTGACAGGCGCGACACACGTGCAGCGAGCGAGCGTAGCGCGAACCGACTGGCGAGCGGCTTATAGCGGCCGGTCGTGGTCAGTAGGCGCAAGTAGAGATAATGGTAAATTGCATTCAACTATCGTTCTTCGAGTTTAGAAAACGTTTAAATTGTTGTCGTGCTTGTCTCGGACGGACCGATGATTTGAGATTTTTATTAGATACACGACTTCCAAGATAAATGATGAAGTAAGTATGTACCTACCGTACTATATGTATGGGTAGGTATTGTATTTAAAAGGGTAGGTATTTATACAACAAGATTAAACGATGTATGCTAAAGTAAATGTCTTTGTAGTGATACCACAAAAGGTTAACGCGGGCTTACGGGCTAGGTTAATATAACTTATCGCCACTGGTTATTATAGCTTATTTATAGACAAGTTATTATGAGACGGCCTCTGTGGCGCGTAAGCAAATGCCCGACTGCAATGAAGGTGATAGTACGATTCCCACCGCCCCGGGAACAAGTATTTATGTTGAAAAATAAAAGTACCTACTACCTATTAGGTGGTTTAGGTATATTAATTGTCTAGTCACCGTAACACAAGCTTAGCTTATTACGATGGGGCTAGATGGCGTTCGCGTTGTGATGTCCACAGAATGTATTTATTGAAGAGAGTACCAGAAATAACAGTGTTGTTTGGAAACATTTTTGACACTATTATGTCAATCAACAAATTATGACACTGTTTCTGTTACTCTTCAGTAAAAAACCTGTGACCGGATTAGTCATTTTTAACATTGTTTTATGTAAGTAGATAATATGTATTATAGATTGATGAGAACAAAGCACGAAAGGCACACTTATCACATCACTGAGAGGCGTCTCTTCCAGGTAACCCCGATATGGAGAAGATCACACGAATGAATATGGGTGAGGTGCGTCACCTTAACAAAGGACGATAGTAAATAGGCTGGAATTCGTTTGTCCTACTTACCTATAACCATACTATATAAATGATTAAGTATTATTGTATTATAAGTAGGTACCATACTAACCTACCGACGACGTGTGGCAAAATTCCTATCGGTCAAACAAAAGTAGTTTCGACTGAACAAAGTAGTCGATCTAGTGAGAACCCAGAGCATAAGTTTTCCATGTCGGTTTTGTGGCAGCAAAGCTTCCTGTGTTACGGTGACTAGACAACGGATATAATACTTATATTTATTTCTCTTTTGTAAATACATACATATTATACATAGAGGGACACCCAGACCAGACACAAATATTTATTTTTTAATAAATACTTGCACCCGGCGGGAATCGAACCCGCAACCTTCTGCATTGCAATCGCGCTTTCGCACGACGCGCCACTAGGGCATGAATCCCGGGATCCCGGGATATCGTAATCCCGGGATCTCGGACGCAAAAGTTCGATACTATAATCCCGGGATTGAGTGATCCGATATCGAGATTTGAGCAATTTACTATTTGGGTATAAATTAAGGTTTTTAGCTATATTTTTCCTCATGGAATGATTGAATAGAACTATTAAAATTAAACCCAAATTAGTCTACCCCTGAGGAAGCGATCAGTAAAGATTTAGAAGCGTAGGGAATTGGTAAAATGTTTAAAACAATAAAAGTAACGTGATTCATTGCAATTTTTAAGACAATTATTTTTTATACAAGCTCGCATGCAATTTTTTTCTGCTAACATCATTTTAGTGGTGCGCCTAGAATTTGGCGCGAAAGTTTAGACACTTTCGGGTTTAGGGTAGTTGTCCGCCATATTTCCAAAATGATGGGGTGGACGGCCCTCGGGGTAACTTATTTACGTAATGAAACCACTAGAGTCTTAAATATATTAAATATTTTAAATTTAACACATTTTTATTGTATTAAATTTGCCTTTTTAACGATATCTAAAATCTCAGTATCAATCCCGGGATCCCGGGATTGAGCTCTTAATATCGATATCGTCCCGAGATTGAAAACCTTCCGATATTGCATGCCCTACGCGCCACAGAGGTCGTAGCTTAAGGTCTAATTCCACCTACTGTTGTATTGTCTAGCAGACTCGCCCATGATACGTTGTTTTTTAATTACAGATTACGATTTGACAGAATTTCTAAAAAAAAAGGTCAAATACAAGGAAGGGTTTAAGAAATATTTTTTGAAAAAAAAACATTGTATTGGTCTCATTTAACTTTATTCACGAATAAATTTAACTGCACAATAATACAGTTTACGCTAAAATAAATTAATGTCAGATCTCACACTAGATAATAAATTAGTTTTACGTACCTATGTAGAATTACCCCCTAACTTATAAACGATGCATAAGCGATGAATACTTTTGCAATGCTAATGATTTTTACCGTAACATGAAGTTTAAAGAGGGCAGTCTAACTACTCTTTCACCATACAAACGTAGTCGACTGTTTCCTCCCTGGATAAAGACATTAGAACAAATTTGTTTATGCCATAAAAAATGTAGTATCTGCCATGACAATTCCCCTACGTTTTGGTTATTTTTTAATTTCTAATAAGAAAAGAAATAAAATTCAGAAAATACGCATACGCCATTTGTAGTCTATTTTATTATATGTGTTTTAACAAAAAAGACTAAAAAAATAAACAAGTTATAACTCTATGAATGCTGATGTTAAAATCGAAAATCATCACAAAATCGAAAAAAACTGGGCAAGTGCGACACTCGCGCACAAAGGGTTCCGTACCACTATCACAATTGGATACGGAACCCTAAAATGGTTTACAACAACCAATTTTTAAATTTTATAGGAAAATATGAAATATTTATCTTCGATTCTACTCCCATCAAACGACCGAATCACTCAATAAAAAAAAAAAACCTTGGCACAAAGAAAATCTGAAACTTATAGGAAACTCTTTGGTAAGTAAGGCAGACTGGTATATTTGACAGATAGGGCAGCCATTTTGAATTCCATGACCAACTCGATTTGTCCTGACCAATCAGAAGCGACCTCACATTGAACTAAACTCCTTGTTATTTTTGAAACACGTTTGTTGTATGGGAGCCCCTTTTAAATAATTGTTTTATTTTGTTTTTAGTATTTGTTGTTGTAGCGGCAACCGAAATACATCTTCTGTGAAAATTTCAACCTTCTAGCTATTACGGTTCATGAGATACAGCCTGGTGACAGACGGACAGACGGACAGACGGACGGACGGACGGACGGACGGACGGACAGACGGACAGACAGACAGACAGACAGACAGCGAAGTCTCAGTAATAGGGTCCCGTTTTTACCTTAAGGTACGGAACCCTAAAAATCGCTGAATCAAAATTGTAACAAAAACACACACATGTGTTTTTCAGCAGTCTAGGGGTCTACAGTCTACACTAAGGATTGACCACATTTTTAGGGTTCCGTACCTAAAGGTAAAAACGGGACCCTATTACTGAGACTTCGCTGTCTGTCTGTCTGTCTGTCTGTCTGTCTGTCCGTCCGTCCGTCCGTCTGTCCGTCTGTCCGTCTGTCACCAGGCTGTATCTCATGAACCGTAATAGCTAGAAGGTTGAAATTTTCACAGAAGATGTATTTCGGTTGCCGCTACAACAACAAATACTAAAAACAAAATAAAACAATTATTTAAAAGGGGCTCCCATACAATAAACGTGTTTCAAAAATAACAAGGAGTTTAGTACAATGTGCTAAACTCCTTCTGATTGGTCAGGACAAATCGAGTTGGTCATGGAATTCAAAATGGCTGCCCTATCTGTCAAATATACCAGTCTGCCTTACTTACCAAAGAGTTTCTTTTATGTTTCAGATTTTCTTTGTGCCAAGGTTTTTTTTTTTTTTTGAGTGATTCGGTCGTTTGATGGGAGTAAGAATCGAAGATAAATATTTCATATTTTCCTATAAAATTTAAAAATTGGTTGTTGTAAACCATTTTAGGGTTCCGTATCTAATTGTGATAGTGGTACGGAACCCTTTGTGCGCGAGTGTCGCACTTGCCCCGTTTTTAATATTTAATTCTTGTCTATCGGAAGCCTCCTGTAACTTGATCTTAAACCAAGGTTTTAATTAGACTTCGATCTGTAATAATAGCCTTTATAACTAACTATTCATCACTTATACATTGTCTATAAATAAGAAGATAAAATATTTAAATTATTTAATTCAATACATTTTGTACTTTTAACTTAACCGAACTTTGGTAACTGATATTCTAAACTAGATTCACAAATACTAGAACACTCACGCAAAAAAACCCAAAACATGTTTTCCACGGCGGGATTTGAACCCTCAAACCGACTACCAAAGGGTACATGTGGCCTACTGGTCCATGAAAGTCGTCAGGTTATAATACAATTTCATACAATTTGAAACTAAACTCATTAATCGACTTCAAAAATGGAGGATCTCAAATCGGCTGTGGTTTTTTCGGTATTAATCGCGGATTATTTTGCAAAAGCAACGCGATTGGAACCGAAAAATAAGTTTAATTTCATATCAAACATCGCGAAAACCTAAATAAAATACACTCATACAAATTTGTTTAAAATTTCCATTCCAATGCATGAAAAATTGATGAAAATAGTGAATAGATATTTCAAATCTTATAAAATTTAATATATAGATACAAAATACATGAGATTTCCACAAGGCTCAACACTGGGGTCAATGTTATTTATCATATGAATAAAAGATACAAAATATATTTTTGTTTACAAATGCTTGTAAAAATCATGCTTATTTCCTACTGGGTAATATGCTAAGATCATGTTGTTGTCATTTCATTATAAGTATAAAAAACAATGCTCGATTGTGAGTATTTTTACTCGAAAAAAGCATGTTTTGTGCTTGTAAATAGCAAACTGCTTAGCTTCAGATATTTAAACAATCACATAGCTTATTGTTTTATGAGGAAAATTTCAACTATTGAAATACGTATGTATAATATTTAGAAACATAGAGATGTAGGCACTGCTCAGTCTACTCATTGAAAAAGGCATCTTACATTCATTTAAGATCTATTTTCTAATAACAGTTGGGTTGTGTTAAATCTACTATAAATATAGTACAAACATCAACAGAATGTAAAATATAGAAAGATATTCTATTGTATGAAGTGGGAACATTTATATTACTACATAAATATTATTAACTAGAAATATTTTGAAGGAAAAGACATCTTTAAAAATTACGCGGTGAGGCTCGAACTCGCGTATCTGTGTCTCCGTCGGAGTTGTTAACCAATTACACGATAAGAGATCTCATCCGAGAGGCGTTTTTAAGTCGAGAATAGTAGACAGGGAAAATACATATTCTTAAATTCGCCGTTCGGGTTAGAACTTTTGTGGTGTAGTTAGTAAACACGCTGCGACGGAGACTCAGAAATGCGAGTTCGAGCCTTGCCGTGTGTATTTAAAGATGTAATTTTTCATGAAAATATTCTTTATTGATATGCTGAGAGCATTAAAATAAATGAGAAGAGAATTAATATGAGAAATAAATATAATTAAGTTAAAATCCATAATTTAAAAACTTATAATTTATACTTAAATCTAAAACTTCGCTTGCGGTCGTGCAAAAATATAAACTTAACTCCGTTACTAAACGGCTCGTCCGATTTTGATAACACTTTGTATAGACATAGTCCGTAGAGTGGAAGTAGGACAAGGCATTATTTTACCAGGGGAATTCGTGTTATATTGGAATGCACGACTGCAAGGTTGTCAAATCGTTAGGAATGGTTTTTAGTTATCAGCTTATAAATAGGTGGGGAAATTAACAACCAATTTCACTATTTTTACTAATTATATAAGGGTGTTTGGTATTTAGTTACATTATTAGCAATACGACTGTACCAATTATGTATATCCCAAACGCGTTTAAAGAAAAGCCCCGTCTAATTATGCGGTATTCGGCATTATTAAACGCAACGAAAAACGCACGTATATGCACAGACGTATACGCACAAAAACTCACGTGTACGCAACAAATACGCACACGTACGAGCGTGTACGCACAAAAAAACGTTCCTTTAAAGCCGTTCTAAGAGTAGAAAGTGTGTATAGGAGAACGGAATATTATTCAATGACAAATATGTCTGATCATTATTACCTGGAAATATGGGACATTATCAAACCATACCATATATTTGATAATTATCCAATGGCGATGACGTTCGGTGGATTTATCTCCTTAACTCTAATAGCCTTATTAATAAAAGTGGAATAACGTTGGAGGAGGTTCACTACGTTTTGTCTCTGTCTGTCAACTTTGAAAGCTCTTGTCATGGAAAAAGACAAAGCATGTTATTCCTTCTCCGACCCTACTTCAGATTTATTAATAAGGCTATAAGAGTAGAAGGTCGACACAGAGGCATGAATCCCCCTCACCAACAAGACTCTATCAGCGGCAGTAACCAGGCATGCAACCACGGCAGGCGCTATGGAGGAGACTCTGATCATTATAACCATAATATATCCAATATCCAATGACATGATTGGCCGGAGATGTGATGTTAGACGACCCAATCCAATGACAATGACACTATTGGCCGGAGATGTTATACCAGACGTACACCCTAGAGTCTAAGAGAAGAAGGTCAAGAAAGCAGCATGGTTCCCCCACACCAACAAGACCCTGTCAGCGGCAGTAGCCAGTGCATGTAGCCAGGCTTCGTGACCATTATTTTTGGCCAGAGATGTTATACCAGCCTTCAGCTCAAGACCCTAAGAGTAAAAGGTCAAGACAGCAGCATGGTTTCCCTTAATTAACAACACCCCATCAGCCGCAGTAGCCACGCTTCGTGACCATTATTGGTCGGAGACAGAAGATATGACAATGACATGATTGGTAGGAGATACGAGATATTGGTGAATTTATCTCCTTAACTGTAAGAGTAGAAGGTCAAGACAGCAGTATGGTTCCCCCTCACCAATAAGACTCTATCAGCTGCAATAGCCAGGGCATGCAATACGGAAGATACTCAGATCATAATAATGAGATGAATTGCCGCAGATATGTTCCACCCAATCCAATGACAATGACACTATTGGCCGGAGATGTTATACCAGCCTTCAGCCCAAGAGTCTAAGAGTAGAAGGTCAAGACAGCAGCATGGTTCCCCCTCACCAACAAGACCCTATCAGCAGCAGTAGCCAGTGCATGTAACCACGCCACGTACAGCGAGGGCGGCACCACCCCGCGCCGCCGGGGCATGGGGAGAGTGACACACACGAGCCGCGCGCCGCCGCTGTGCAGAGATATCAGCTCGCGCAGTCGCAGGTGACGGTTGGTGCGGTCTGAGGCGGCTAGCAGGTCCGCTTCGGTTATACCACCTGGGAACAGATAGGTCAGTTAAGGTTGGTTCGGCTGTTGATCCCGGATATGTCTGATACCAGTTAGGTTCAGTAAGAGGCTTTGTGGTGAGCTGAAATTTTTAAGACTAGGTTAACGTGTGATGCCATCTTTTATTAGTGACTTTTATAAGTCTTTCGGTCACTTGGTGATATCTGGGTTCATCTTAAAGCTACATCGGCCTAGGTATCCGAAGACGGACTAGCCAACTTGACGCTTCGATTCGCGTCTAACGCATAATACTCGGAAACATTTCGTTAGCGCGATCCAGGACTCGATACCGGTGGTTCCATCTATTAGTGACCAGTAAATTTACAAGGATCATGATCGTCATTGGTCCTGAATGACGCTATCAGCCTATCGAGATCGAGGGTCGAGGTTCCGAGCAATTTCGTTAGCGCGATTCAGGATGCCAGTGCTGCCATCTATTAGTGACCAGTAAACTTACAAGGATCATGATCGTCGTTGGTCCTGAACGGCGCGATGAGCTTGTCGAAGTAGGCGAGAGTGGAGTCCTTGGGGCGCTTCGTGATGTCTGGGATCATCTTCAGCGCGGAGTAGTCGATACGAAACTTGGAGAGTAGAGACGCCATGCTGGAAAACAGGGAACATTGTAAATATGCTTTTACAAAATCTATACGGTCCTGGTTTTGGGTCAAAAACCTTAATGGTACTTCCTGTTGACCTAGAACCACCAAATTTGGCAAAAAGCCAAATAAACAGCACAAATAAACGACAAAAATTCAAAGTTAAAAAGCAGAAAAGTAAAGAAAATTTAAATAAGATATATTGTCCCCATACATAACTAAAAAACCAGTGTAAGTAGGCCTCTGGGTCGAATAAGCGCCAATACAATAGGAGGGTACTTGATTTCTGGTCATCAAATACAGACCCACCGCCGACGAGAGTTC
>OY292403.1:13327416-13462117 GCA_958496205.1 Idaea biselata | reverse complement strand
GGTCCCAGCGCGACGCAACTGCGGCGATCCCATCGACACGTCCGACAGACTGCTACCTAATATAATAATATTGGTTTTAACGTCGTGTCATAATCGGTCTACTTAAGTACATTTCTCTTACTACTAGTAATTGAATGTTCGGAAACGTATATTGTTTACAATGAATAATATACTGCACAAAATATGTATAGATTCTTCTTCTGTTTTCGCGATGTTGTATTGAAATTAAAGACATTTTTCGGTTTGAATCGCGTGGTTTTTATTACTTTTAGCATTGTTACAACGCTCAACGTTTCGAGACCTTTCCAGGTCTCTTCTTCAGGATAGACTAAGATGTGATTTGTCATTCTAATGTATTAAAGGTCTCGAAACGTTGAGCGTTGTAACAATGCTAAAAGTAATAAAAACCACGCGATTCAAACCGAAAAATGTCTTTAATTTCAAAATATGTATAGTTAAAAAAAAACACATTTTAGTTCGTAGATTTAAAGTTCGTGGATGTTACGGCTAGGAGACGTGACGTCATTGAAGTAAACAAAATGTTAACTTTTAAGGTTTCCAGACGATCGTTAAATTGAATTTATTTGTTTTATTAAAAATGGACTCCAGAGTGATTTTAATGTTGATTTAAAACACTTTGAATGATGGTGATTTAAAATTCTTCATCTTCCTTCCCTTAATCCGTTATTTGGGGTCGGGTCTCCGATATTCCTTCAGGACCGGGATTTTTGCGGGTACCTTGTAAAATATTTATAGTAGAATGCATTGAGCAATAAACAACAGAAATATTATTAAGACTTACCCTGAGAATGTGTGTTTAGACTCTCAGTAGATTTCGACTCCTTATAGTTGTCGCCCATTGAACCTGTTTTATGATACGAATATAGCATGATATGATAGACAGACAGACAAAACGACCAGGCAACTTCAATGAAAATCTGCACTTCTGTTTCTGGCTGTAGGTAAGGTCGGGCACATATTTGAATACTCACCTCTAGTTCCAAAGTTGCTTCTATGGGTCTTACGCTTAAGACCTTTGCATTGCAATAATTATGTGTTCTGTATGAAATGTCAATCGAAACTGAAATATCAGACAACTGAGTCCAGAAAAGTATTTCCGCCTCAGCCTACAGCCTTACAGCCTACAGTTTGCAACCGTATAGCCTGACTGCACGTACAGTCAGGCTGTAAAATTGCGTAGTCAGATTCGCAAAGGAATTAAGTGCAAGACCCAGACAAGCGGCTATGGTCGTTAGGGTGAGTCTGCAAATATGTGTATGACTTGGACGTTTCTTTAGTTACACAATATACACATTTAGCACTATGGTAAGCAAGTGATAGTTAGTTAAATCAGTGATAGATTAGTCATAGTTTTCTCAAAAAGAAGACCAGCATGGTTAAAGATGTAAGATATTGTTGGACAAATATCTTTAAACATTGCTATTGTGGTGAAGGAAAACAGCGCGAAGAAACCGAAATGTCCTAGGACTCACCACAGTCCGAAGGCATGGGACATTCGCCAATTCGGAGTAGACAGGCGTAGCGTTTTACTGTATGACCTCTTGAAGAGGAGACCTTGTCTTACAGTGAGACCAATTAGCGAGCTAACAAAAAAATATAAATCTTTTATCTACATATTGAAAAATCCTACCTAAAGAACAATAATTAAAACCCATCGCTCTACCACCAACAAAAACACAAGTAAACACCTTGTAGTCAACATAAGCTACGCCATGTGTACGTCTATGACTCACATGAGAATGTAGAGAGGTCCTTGTGCCCCATGTCGTCTAGATACGCCTTCAGGTCTATGTCGAGCGTGTCGCTCGTGTACTGCCCGCCTTCCACGCGCAGTAACGCTATCGCCATGTGTACGTCTATGAGTCACATGAGAATGTAGAGAGGTCCTTGTGCCCCATGTCGTCTAGATACGCCTTCAGGTCTATGTCGAGCGTGTCGCTCGTGTACTGCCCGCCTTCCACGCGCAGTAACGCTATCGCCATGTGTACGTCTATGACTCACATGAGAATGTAGAGAGGTCCTTGTGCCCCATGTCGTCTAGATACGCCTTCAGGTCTATGTCGAGCGTGTCGCTCGTGTACTGCCCGCCTTCCACGCGCAGTAACGCTATCGCCATGTGTACGTCTATGACTCACATGAGAATGTAGAGAGGTCCTTGTGCCCCATGTCGTCTAGATACGCCTTCAGGTCTATGTCGAGCGTGTCGCTCGTGTACTGCCCGCCTTCCACGCGCAGTAACGCTATCGCCATGTGTACGTCTATGACTCACATGAGAATGTAGAGAGGTCCTTGTGCCCCATGTCGTCTAGATACGCCTTCAGGTCTATGTCGAGCGTGTCGCTCGTGTACTGCCCGCCTTCCACGCGCAGTAACGCTATCGCCATGTGTACGTCTATGACTCACATGAGAATGTAGAGAGGTCCTTGTGCCCCATGTCGTCTAGATACGCCTTCAGGTCTATGTCGAGCGTGTCGCTCGTGTACTGCCCGCCTTCCACGCGCAGTAACGCTATCGCCATGTGTACGTCTATGACTCACATGAGAATGTAGAGAGGTCCTTGTGCCCCATGTCGTCTAGATACGCCTTCAGGTCTATGTCGAGCGTGTCGCTCGTGTACTGCCCGCCTTCCACGCGCAGTAACGCTATCGCCATGTGTACGTCTATGACTCACATGAGAATGTAGAGAGGTCCTTGTGCCCCATGTCGTCTAGATACGCCTTCAGGTCTATGTCGAGCGTGTCGCTCGTGTACTGCCCGCCTTCCACGCGCAGTAACGCTATCGCCATGTGTACGTCTATGACTCACATGAGAATGTAGAGAGGTCCTTGTGCCCCATGTCGTCTAGATACGCCTTCAGGTCTATGTCGAGCGTGTCGCTCGTGTACTGCCCGCCTTCCACGCGCAGTAACGCTATCGCCATGTGTACGTCTATGACTCACATGAGAATGTAGAGAGGTCCTTGTGCCCCATGTCGTCTAGATACGCCTTCAGGTCTATGTCGAGCGTGTCGCTCGTGTACTGCCCGCCTTCCACGCGCAGTAACGCTATCGCCATGTGTACGTCTAGGGCTTTACTGGAAAAAAAAAACACGTATATTGTATGAACGCCCCAGTTAAATATTAATTTTATTCTGTTTTTATACATCATCTGTGAAAATTTCAGCTGTCTAGCTTTCAATGCTCATGAGATACAGCCTGGTGGCAGGCAGGCAAATGATGGATTCCTAATGAAAGGGTCTCGGTCTACAAATACAGAAAGTTTATCAAGGATCCAGATTTATAGGCACTTCCTAAGGCAATATAATATATTACAAGGGAATAAACGCCTGTCACACGTCAGCCAATCTGCTGAAACACTATTATCAGTATATAATATTAGGCTTAGGCTAATAGGACCAAGGCTTAGGCATCGTGGGAAAATGTAGCCTTATTGACGAGGCAGTGGAACTTATTACAAAGCAATGAAGTCAAAAGTAACTTACTGCATAATCTCAACGTAGTCACTAACTTCACTCCTGTCGCACGTCAGCCAATCCTGCTTAAAGCCCATCATCAGTATGTTAGGCCTTAGTTTCCCAAGGCCAGCGGCCTGGACCAAGGCCGAGGTTCCTTGGGCCAAAGTGGCCTCGTCCACCAAACAGTAGAACGACTTCATCTTGCGACGAATGAACCAGGAATACGCGCGTTCTGTTAGGGCCGAACGGCCTCTGTGACTTACTTGGCCCTGGGAAAAAAAAATAAGTGACAATGTGGTCTAAGAAGGAGCATGCTGACCTGAATTTTCTTTCGTATAGTGGTGTGGTTCACCTAGTGGCCACGTCATAAGGCAAGTCACTGACGTACCTGGCTAATTAAACCGGTTGTTTTCAACAATCCCCCACATTTACACTAAAAAATCTATGAAGTGGGATCTGATTATTCAGTTTTGTAAACTTAAGAACGTGACGACTGTTACCATTTCCATACAAACTTAATACCAAAAATATTCATTCGAAATGAAATAAAACGGAGAAACATTTTTTTCATTGAAAAATGTTTCTCCGTATTATTTGAATGTGAATGAATATTTTGGAAAACCTTGCGGTGGAGACCCTTTAAAAGTAAAATCATAATCCGAATAATATCGATATTAAGGTAGAAAACTAATTTTTTCATAATTTATTTTGGTATTAAGTTTGTATGGAAATGGTAACAGTCGCCACGTTCTTAAATAGCATTATTAATAAACGTGGTCCGACCTTACGGAATAATTATACCACTATTTGTTTCTGTCTGTCAACTTCGAAAGTTCTTGTCGCGGTAAAAGACAACGCATGTTCCAACTACTTCGACCTTACTCCACGTTTATTAATAAGGCTAAAAGTGATTCTATACATTTTATTGTTGCAGTTAAAAACATGTAGTTGAACTATTTTCTTTTAAAATTTTAAAAAGTTTTAAATTTCGAGAACATTTTGACGCAGTCCCCTCCTCGATCCTATGGAACATTCAGTTTTGTGACCGGAGTATCAAAAAAATTACGGTCACATATAGGCGGAACAAAATATGTTTTTGACATGTGCATGTACCTACATTTTTCTTTAATTGGCGATGTACATTTTTTTTTATTCTACATGTAACACTAGGTAACCGTTCTATATCTTAAGAGGATAGTCTCCATTCTCTTTCTCCATACAAACGTAGTTTACATTTGCCTCCCTGGATAAAGACATTAGAGCAAATAAACATATTTGCTCTAATGTCTTTACGTTTGTATGGAGAAAGAGAATCAGAATCAGATCATTTATTGAGAATATAGATATTACAATGGTGTTATAAATAAAATATAGTTAAGTACAGCTATATTCGGCCTTTTCGGCATTCAATATTATTTGGTATTATTATTGGTATTATGTCAATATTATTAGAAGGTGCAAACATTTTTGAATACATAGATATTAATAAGATAAAAACAGTCAAACATCAATCATATTAAATTAAGTTCCATCATTCATGAGCAGATATATCCATTTTGAATTTGTCTTATCATTTTAGAATTAACATATTACATACATGCATAACACAAACATTAATCAAAATAAATAAATTATAATAGTAAAATAAATAGTCACAATCACAATAAAATTAGCCTTGTCAATAGAATTATATTTAATTAATTATGATCAGTATTACAATTATATTTTTTTAACGCTTTGTCGTCTAGGTATTCTTTAACACTATAGTATGCTTTATCAATCAGCATAGCTTTCAGTTTTTGTTTAAAAATGTTAATGTTAGGAGCGTCTATTATACATTTTGGCAAATTATTATAAATGAAGCTGCTCATACCGAAGACACTGTTCTGAAATAGAGCAGTTCTGTGTTGGGGTATACATAATTTGTGCCTAAGTCTCACACTCTTAAAATTCATCATTAGATGAGTGTTTGATCGGACAAACACCGCTATTTCATATACATAAAGGCTCGGTAATGTCAGTATATGCAGTTCTTTAAAGTGAGGTTTACACCCATCAGTTTTTTGTAACCTACAAATGACAGTGACGCATTTCTTTTGCCCACGAAATACTCTATCTTTTCCAACTGAATTCCCCTAGAATATGATGCCATATCGTAGGACAGATTCAATATTGCCAAAGTATGAAGTAAGGACAGTTGAACGATTTGCAACCTTGGCCAGCATGTATAAGGCGTAGGATGACTGATTGAGTCTGGAGCACAGGTCATCGATGTGAGACCTCCAGTCAAGTTTTGAGTCCACACGTAATCCTAAAAACTTTGTATTCTCTATGTTAGCAATTTCGTGGTTTTTATGTATAGCATGTACTGTTTCAGCATGAGCACACCTATTTGCAAATGCCATCAAATAAGTCTTACCCAAGTTAACGACAAGGTTATGGGCCTCCAACCAGCAAATAATGTCGGGTAGTACCTTAGAAATTATTTGCTCTAATGTTAAGGTGTTTTTTTCGGAAAAGATAATTGTGCTATCATCTGCAAATAAAACAATTTGCTGATTAATAGCTTTTGGCAAGTCATTTATATAGATGGTAAAAAGAAGTGGACCCAGCACACTTCCCTGCGGAACGCCGCACAAAACTGTGCGATAATCTGAGCAATAAGACACCTCTTTTTTTAGAGTTGGACAGATTCTTTTAATCATAGTGGCTTGCTTTCTATCAGTTAGGTAAGATTTTATTAATTTAAGCGTGTGGCCTCTAACTCCAAGGTTATCTAGTTTATTTAATAATTTGTCGTGGTTTACAAAATCAAAGGCTTTCGTTAAGTCCATAAATAATGCACAAACTTTATCTTTCGTATCTAGTTTAGCCATGACTGTTTTAAGAAACGTAAAAATTGCAAGATTAATTGATTTATGCTTCCTGAATCCAAATTGTTCATCACACAATAATCCCTTTGTTTCCAAATAGTTATTTAATTTTTCGTATATACATTTTTCAAATATTTTTGAGAAGATTGGTATGAGAGCTATGGGTCTATAACAACTAACGTCTTCTGGGTTATCTTTTTTAAATAGTGGTTGAACAATAGTAACTTTCAATCTGTCAGGAAATACACCATTCATTAAACATAGATTTATAATGTGGCTCAAAACTGGCGAAATTATGTCAGAGACTCGTTTCAGTACCCTTGTACAAATTCCATCATAACCGGTACTATTAGTGTTTTTTAATGTCATAATTATTCTGTGAATGTCAATTGGAGTACTAGCTGTCATAAACATAGAATTTAAAGGAATTGAATTATATGTCAATATTTGGGTAGTCAAATTATTATTAATATTAAGTTTAGTTTGGTCAATATAAAAATTATTGAACATCTGTGCAATCTCTGTGGGATCTTCAACTACCGTGCTACCAAGTTTTATTCGCTGTATACCCTCTTTTGGTAGATTCCTTCGATTACTGTTAATAACGGACCAAGTAGCTTTTGACTTATTAGTCGCCGTCTTAATAAGATAATCATTTTGTGATTTTTGCGTTAGTTTAACAATTTTTTTAAGGCGCTGCGAATATGTTCTAAGCAAAGACTTATTAAAATCGGTGCGATTTTCTCGAAACTTCCATAGCATATCCCGTTTTCGTTTCGAACAAAGCTTGATCCCTCTTGTTATCCACTTTGTTTTTTTTTGACATGTTATTTTTATCTTACGAATGGGGAAGCAGAGTTTATAAATCAATGAATGGAGACTATCCTCATAATCACTTACTTTATCGTCTTTTCATATAACATTGGTGTGTCTCACTACACTAGGGTTAGAGTTGTCCCGTGAGATAGAGGATTAGGCAAGTATATTACAATGTCGACCTAATCGTTGCTTCCCATCAGGTAACATGATGTCAAATGCAAGCCTATCCTCATGTTAAAAAACTACGGTGTGCAGCTAGTAAAAAAAACTACGGTGTGCAGCAAGTAAAATAAACTACTAAAAAATACCTTGACAATATGTCCACACAGCATTAAAGATAGTCCTTTAGTCAGCAAGTACGCGAAATCGGTCATTATTGGCCTCTCTCCCGGGAACCCAGTTAGCACTAGTATTTGTGGCCTGAAATTTTAACAATTTGTACGTAGTTTGTATAGAAATTTCACAGAATCAAAGTATTGCGCTAAATCCTGGTCCGAATTATTCGATATGATAGGTATGATTCTATTAGGATGGTAATACATGCATTCTAGTCATATTATAATGGTGAACGTTTGTGTGTAATTAAGTATGTTTGTTACTCCCTCATGCAGAAACTATAGAATCGATTGTGATAATTTTGGTATGCCGCAGATAGCTGGAAATTTGGCTTAACATATAGGTTATTTTTTTTTTCAGATTTTTCTTACGCGGATTAAATCGCGGGGCTGGTAAATTAATAAATATCGATAGCGTGATTCAGAAAAAAGTTGTATTTTTTATTCTTACCTATAGTTTTTAACGTGTTCCGTGACTCTATTCAGTTGATGAACGCCGTGAAGAGCCGTTTTGTATGTTTGAGCTTGAGTTGTGGAACCCCAATTTACATCTAAAGAAATAAAACAGTTAATGAGATAACGTTAAGCCACCTTTTTAGTCATTTAGTCCGTTAGCTATAGTCAGTCAGCCGGTAAGTTGGTTAATCAACCTATTAGTTAGTCAGTCAGAACTGCATTTGGCAATAAAAGCGGCCTTGGTTGGTCACCAGACTTGGTCACAAAAATTATAAGTATTTCCAAGTTTTCTGGATACTTCTGACACTATTGTAATTAAATCGTGCCTAACTAATTAATAACGAACTCTGACTGACGCAATTGGGGTAAACCAATATGCCAGACGGTCACCTAGCTAATAAATCAGACACCCAACCAATAAGTCACCCATTCAATCAGTCATCCAACCAATTAGTCACCTATCCAATCAGTCACCCAACCAATAAGTCACCTATCCAATCAGTCACCCAATCAATAAGTCACCCAACCAATAAGTCACCCCACCAAAAAGTCACCCATCCAATCAGTCACCCAACCAATAAGCCTCCCAACCAATCAGTCACCCAATCAATAAGCCTCCCATTCAATCAGTCACTTATCAAGCCAGTAAGTTAATTTATTAACCAAAATATACCTAAAACTCACCCGGTTTCCTATAAGAGACCAGTAAATAGAGTCCGAGTAGGAAAGAGATGGTGATAAGTGCCGTCGCCCACGAGATCACGAACATTATGGCCACACAGAGCATCGACCCGATGAGGGAGAGCCACATATTGTAAAACTGCGAAGGAATGAATATGTTTATTAAAACAGTGTATCTGTTTTAATAAAACTGCTTTTTAAGATTTTGGTTTCCCTCGGCAGGATTCGAACCCGAGACTGCTGATATTTTATTTCAACAGATAACCGATAAAACAAGAAGTATTTAAATTTTTTTTTTTTTCAATAATAATAATTCATAATTTATTTATTTTGCCATAAAATTACATTATTGGCATGTCAATGTACAAAATAATAAACGTGATTTTTCAACGTTAAACGCGTTAAACGTTAGCTCGATTTAACTTTAGCGCCATATAGTGATAAACTGGCGTCAGTGGTAAATATAAATGCAAACGTGCATCTTCGTTGAGAACACGGTCCTGTGTTTATTTTAGGGTTCCGTACCTAATTGTGATAACGATAGATACCCCAGATTGCCACACCCACATTGTAAGATGACGGCCCAGCTTTTTTCTATTCCCTCACGCAAATAAAAAATTACGTTCGTTTCAGTTCAGTAAATGTCTAGAAGAGAGGGGGACCTTAGATTAGATTGTATGAAACTGAAAAAGGGACGTGATGTGCGGGCACGTGCGTCACGTACACCCAAGTCACGCATTCCGTGCGACCCGGTTTCTGCTGTTTAAACCTAGATAAGTCAGTACATGAAAACTTACTCTAAACGTAGGTCTCCAGCCGACCGGCTTGGCTAAACTGGCGTGGAACGTTGAGAAGTTGATGAGGGCGTACGCGGCGAGGAAGAAGTTTGATATCAGAGGGGCTATTTGATTCAAACCACCTGTGGACAACATAAAAACATTATTATAGAATCTTATTAAATTATATATTAGCATCAAAATAATGTCAAGGAATATATCTATCCTCTGGCAAAGTTATATGATATTGATAACCTACTAGACTTATGTTACGTTGACTAGACGACTGATATAAAACATATAATTATTTACTTTTTCATTCATTTTTTCACATGCACATTAAACATAGATAGACACCCAAACCAGAAACAAATATTTATTTTTAAGCAAAAATACCTGATCAGGGTGGGAATCGAACTGGCAACCTTCTGCATTGCAGACTATTCGTCTGACGCGCCACGGAAGTCGTCAACCATGCATCAACCTGACTGTGATAAAACCTGTGACTTCTTGATAGAAACTTCTTTTTTGAAAGAAATGTTTAGTTGACAAACTGCCATGGCTGCAAAGAGTAGTATAATACATGGCTGTCACACACATCAACGATTCATTATTTACATTATATATGAACGTCTATTGAATAATCAGAATAATCTTAGACAATCTAAAAATGGAAGAAAATGATGGAAGAAAGGATTTAAATGACGCGCCCAGTCCTGACATAAGGCCAATTAACCCGCCACCTAACCAACCCTTAAACCAATCAAGCAATGAATCGGCGAACCAATTAGCTAATCAGGTAGGTAGACCCCCGATCAATGCCCCCGATAGTTAATTAACAAGCCAGCAAGGGTGCGTTTCGGGTTCGATTCCCGCCGGAGAAAAAGTGTTTATGCTGACCGTAAATGTCTGTTTCTGGTCTAGGTGTTTCTTTATGTATGTAGGTACAGTGTCCTCGCCCGCGTAAGTCCTAATTCCGTAAACACAGTTTTTTGCGCGTAAAAGTAACAAACATAGGTACTCGTTTAGTAACTTACACACAAACTCTCACATTTATATTATCCATTGTATCTATGCTATCCCATTGTACCATTGTATAAAGGACTAGCTGCGTCCCGCGGTTTCACCCGCGTAAGTCCTGATCCCGTGGAAATATCGGGATCTTTCCTCTTTATAATATTAGTATAGATAAGCATTGCAACGTCCAGCGATATTTATTAATATATGCGCATGTTAAGATCCAACATAATCGCTCCATTTCCCAAACCACACTCCGCTAAGACTAGCAAACACATTGCTAAGAAACCTCGCCCATCTCAGCTTAAAACACAGCCCTAAAATCCTTATCCAGTTTCCTATATTAACTGTTCTTTTAACTCAAACAGCCTCCTCAGACGACAAAGCAGACGGAAGAAAGAAGCAATATAAACAGGTCAGACGAGGCTGTATGAGCTAAAAGCTATTTGTAAACAGAAACTAAATTGTAAAGCGCTCGGTTGAAAAACGCGGGAAGTCTATAAGTGATATGATGCTTAAACCTATTAAAATTCCTTCCCAAGTTCGCTGCTTTCAGTTTCTAATAATGTTAAGTCAACATCTGTGTATTTATGATGCTATGCTAACTCGAGAAGAGGTTTGTGTGCAGAAATATCTATATTAATATAAGAAAATTGTGTTAGTTACACTATTTATAACTCAAGAACGGCTGAACCGCTTTGGTTTAAAATTGGTGGGGAGGTAGCTTAGAACCAGGAGAAGGACATAGGATAGGGGAAATACGCAATGAAACGGACACTGTCGAAAATATTTTAAGTTTTTGGGTGTGTTGGTATTGATGACCATAAACCTGTGGGAAAATTGGTGGGGATGTAGATTAGAACCAGTATGCGTATTTATTTAGGATACTTTTCATTTATTGCCTTCTAAGGCGGAACAGAGTTCCGCCGGGTCAGCTAGTGTAATAAAAACTATAGTTCAGTTTTTCACTCGTTGCACGCACAGGGTAGTAAAATGTGGGAGCGGTGCAGAAAGTGTTTATCTCTCTTTCTTACGCATGGGTGTTTATGCTGACAATAAGCAGTCTCTATTACTGTATTTTTTGTACATTTATCTGCACAGCAGTCTGGCCACTCTGTATATCAACTCTATCGTACATAGAAGTATGTACATGACAATTTCTAAATATGTACTATTAAGCAACTGCCATACACAGATATTGGCTTAACATACGCTTTTTGGCATGAGTATACGCTAAAATCTGTCTAATTTAATTTCAGATTTCTCAAAAGAGCTGACGATTTCCTAAATCATCGCCTAACTAACGGAAACTGTTGCGTATGCATATCTTTATCTACTGGAACATATATCATATCCGTATGCTTCATTATAACTGGAGGCTGCGCTGTTTTCAGTTTCTTTACCACTGGATATAAGTTTTACTATATGTTATTCGACTATGAAGACTTTGCTAAAGCATTTAATGTGCTGACGTTGTTGCTAGGTATTTTAGTATTTTTAGCCCACTGTCTTCTCTTGCATGGAGTTTTACTGGAAAACATTTATTGTATATCTCTTTATTTAATTATTGGTATAGGCATTTTTTGTTTACAAGTTATAACTCAAGTCACTTTTGCAATAGTTTTGTTTTTTAGAAGTCCAACGATTGTGACTATTGTTATACTTGTGGCAACTTTAATTGTTTTGTTGTTTATGTATCATGTTGTTTTTGGTGTTGTTAACGGTTATAGAAAGCTATTGATCGCGAAATCATCTCATTTTCCAATGTTATCTTTACATTCAATTGCACCTCGACGTTCCTCATCCCCTCAAAATGCAGTATATCAACTTCCACCATCCCCTCAACCTCTAAAATCCGCTCAACTTCTAATATCCCTTCAACTTCCACTATCACCTCTGCTTCCAATATCTGAACATACAGCATCACCTCAACTTCTAACATCTCAAATTTCACCATCATCACAACTTCCAGCATACTCTCAACCTCTAACATCGCAACTTCTAACATCCCCTCAACTTCTAACATCTCAACTTCCAACATCCCCTCAACTTCCACCATCCCCTCAACTTCTAACATTTTCATCATCACCTCAACTTCCACCATCACCTCAACTTCTAACAACCCTTCAACCTCAAACGCCACAACTTCCACCATCACCTCAACATCCAACATCCCCACAATCTCCAACATCTCAACTTCCACCATCACTTCAACTTCTAACATCCCCTCAACTTCAAACATCTCAACTTTCATCATCAGCGCAACATTCAATAACCCCACAATCTCCAACATCTCAACTTGCACCAACACCTCAACTTTCAACATCCTCTCAACCCCCGACATCCCAACATCCAGCATCCCTTCACCCTCCATCATCTTAACTTCCATTAAAATCTCAAAAAAAAAACTGCAAGTGAATAATAAATGGCTGACTAGTCTATTATTTGTATTATTCAACAGTCACATGTATACTTAAACCAAAGATGAGCGTTTGACCACTATCACGTCACACATGATGATAAGTGACGAATTGGTCGAAGATCCGTCTCGTCTTCCTTAGTAGCTGCAGCGGTCTACGTATCGGAACAATGACGAAGCCGCTTAGCGTTGACTTACGCAGCGTCCTACGTGGGCGATCGAATGCGAACGCGATCCGATCCGGTGCGGTGCGGAAACAAGGAACAGTCGAGAATCGCGCCGCAACGCAGCTTACGTGCGTTTGGTCACGTAGGACACTTCAATAGCTATCGACTGTTTGTTCTTTCCGCACCGCACCGGATCGGATCGCTTCGCAATCGCGTTCCCATCCAAACGTCCACGTAGTACGCTGCGTTAGTAATATTGTAATGGTGAAAGTTTGTATGTGTGTCTGTTTGTTGCTTCTTGTTTGATGAAGCTCGTTATGTAGACAGATAGCGTTTGAATTTTTGTTTATGTCTAAGATTGTTTATGTCGCCTATCTAGGAACCATTGGACTGATGAGACGAATTTAACGATAGCTTAATTAAAGAAATTAGTGATTTGGAAAATATGAGGGAATAAAGAATATTACAAACTAGCAGTGTAAGCGACTTCGTCCGGCGTGGATCCACCCCCCCCCCCCCTCCTTCGTTAGCTGGGCGTAATAAAGTACAAGACGTCCCTGAACCTAAATTTTAGTTTTTTTTTATCTGCCAACTTTGAGCACCTGTGGTGTAAAAACAAGGTACTGGACCTATGTGTCCAACCATTTTAAAAACTAGCTCACATTTTGAGTATTCTAAACAGTAGGCAAGTATGTGCCTTAAATCATGAAATTTTTAAGATATTGCCATTTGTGTATCCAAATAGGCAATTTAATTCACGAAATCTCAATAGAAAGTTTGTTGAAAACAGTTTCATTTTTGAAAAAAAATCTTTATGGGATTTTGCGGGAGATTGAATTCAATAACAAACACAAAAAAAATCAGTCACCAAAGACACCAACCACAGCCAAAACTGAAATTCGGGGGGTGGATCCACGCCTTGGCCCCGCATACGCACGTGCAGGATAATCCATTCATTACGAAACATCCTGTATATAGCCTTCCTCAATAAATGGACTATCCAACACTGAAAGATTTTTTTCAAATCGGACCAGCAGCGGTTCTTGAGATTAGCGTGTTCAAACAAACAAACAAACTCTTCAGCTTTATAATATTACAAATATACAAGATAGGCGCGAAAAAAATAACCCTTTCCTTGCACCCGGGAAAAAAAAGGTCTTTAATATTTTTCCAGACAGGCACTGAGGGATTTAGTGGGTATACTTCTGGCCGCCCACCATCCTAGGCCAGACGGGACCTCACACACAGGTCCGCTCTACCCCAGAGCGGACAGAAGGTCTTAAGAACGCGGCGACTGTTACCATTTCCATACAAACTTAATACCAAAAAAATTATGAAAAATTTAGTTTTCTACCTTAATATCGATCTTATTCGGATTAAGATTTTACTTTTAAAGGGGGGACCCTCCAAAATATTCATTCGAAATGAAATAAAACGGAGAAACATTTATTCATTGAAAAATGTTTCTCCGTTTTATTTGAATGTGAATGAATATTTTGGAAAACCTTGCGGAAGTAAAATCTTAATCCGAATAAGATCGATATTAAGGTAGAAAGCTAAATTTTTCATAATTTATTTTGGTATTAAGTTTGTATGGAAATGGTAACAGTCGCCACGTTCTTAAGACGATTCCCTTCATCATAAAAAAGATAGGTACTCCACTCACCCATGAGAATAAAAGCCGTGGCAATGATGAATGTCAGCACATATCCTCGCACCGGCTCGTTGTGCTGGCCGTAGCCTTTGGCGAAGAACTCCAAGTAGGGGTACAGTTTGTCCTGGCAGAGGGCCTGGAAAGTACGCGATTATGGACCTATATTTTTCTTCTGTTCTCGCGATGTTGAATTGAAATTAAACTCATATTCCAGTCTACCCTTGAGGAAGAGGTCCGTACCTACGGCATTGTAAAATGCGTAATAAAATAACGCTATTAAAACCGAGAAAATGAGTTTAATTTCTGTTATTGGCCTAATTATTCTAATTAGAATAGAAATAAAATTCTGAAAAATTAGTAAATTAAAACGTAGGACCATAGTCTTGGCTGATATAAGACTTATGGCATAAACATATTTTTTCTAATATTTTTATCCAGGGAGGAAACAGTCGACTACTTTGCGAAGTTTGTATGGGAAAAAGAGTAGGTAGACTGTCCCCTTAATCAGTTAGTCCCGGTCGCTATCTCTGATAGCAAGTTAGAGACCTCAAAACTCTAACACTAAATGAGCCACACCACTGCACGAAAATAATAATAAATAAATTGTGTAAGCATCACACAGCGCCATCTAGCCCCACGGCAAGCTACTAAGCTTGTGTTACGGTGACTAGACTACAGGAACAAAGAAAAAAAAACCTTTAACTTCTATGTATAATATGTATGTATTTACAAAAGAAAAATAAATATAAGTATTATATCCGTTGTCTAGTCATCGTAACACAAGCTTAAACGCTTACCACGGGGCTAGATGGCGCTGTGTGTTGTTCACAGAATTTGTTTATTATTATTTACTAGCTGCGCCCCGCGGTTTCACCCGCGTAAGTCCCGATCCCGTGGGACTTACGGGATAAAAAGTAGCCTATGTGTTATTCCAGGTCTCCAGCTAAATACATACCGAGTTTCATGGTAATCGGTTCAGTAGTTTTTGCGTGAAAGAGTAACAAACATCCATCCTCACAAACTTTCACATTTATAATATTAGTAGGATTATTACCTGAAAGACTTTCGGTGCAGAGACCAAGGAAGCGAGCGCCGACGAGAGAGTCGCCGCGAAACATCCGCCGTAGATCAGCGGGCCAAAGCCGGACACTAATCTGATTACCTGTAAGAGATAGCAGAGACATGTTACTTGTGTGATTTAGGTTCTTGTTTCTGATTGGCTGTTGTTTTCTATCTATTTGTTATAGCGCCATCTATTGGTAAGACTTGTAATGTGTAAGTTTGCTGTGGTTTAGGAACGTAAACAACTTAATAGCATCCCGCAAAAAAAATCTTTAAATTTTGTATAAAGCGAACAAAATCTAAAAAAAACTGATATTGCAATCCTTTACGGTTAGCATAAATATTTGTTTCCGGCGAGAATCGAACCCGCAACCTTCTACATTGAAGTGGGGCCTATAGAATAGAATAGAATAGAAATCATTTATTGTTCATAACTATGTAAATCAGCAGATAATAGTGCTATAAGTTAGTCTCAATAGTTACCACACAGGGCATAACAATAATATTATTCTTAAACAGTTAAAATAACTTAAGAGGACAGTCTCCATTCTCTTTTTCCATACAAACGTAGTTTACATTTTCCTCCCTGGATAAAGACATTAGAGCAAATATGTTTATGCCATAAAACCTATATCTGTCATGACAATGCATCTACCTTTTTATTTTCTAATTAAAATAAAATTAAAAAATAATAAAATGAAAAAAATAAGAAGGTAGATGCATAGTCATGACAGATATAAGTTTTATGGCATAATAGTACATTATGATATAAGTGCGGTAAGTTGAAAATTACAGCCGAGGCGATATTGCTAGCCCGAGCCGTAGGCGAGGGCTACAAGAAAGCAGAGGCTGTAATTATCAAAGCGCACGTATGTCATACGACGTTTTATAACACATTTGCGAGGAAATAAATAAAACTCGGACTTTCTTAAACGAATAAATCTTTATCAGTGCTTTTTTTTTTAAGGCAACGGTACAAAAACAGCCAGTATTACTAATAAAGTAAATTAATATTTTTTTGTTTCTGTTACAGATGTAATTTACTGTCAAAATGAATTAAATTAAAGAATTAAATGTTTATTTTTTATATTTTATCTCCCAAAGTTAATTTTATTCATAAAATATTGACCACTTTTCTGACATAAAAACTTTTTGATTTGCTTTCTTTGCTTTTTTTTTCTTAAGATTTAAAAAAGTACCGTTGGTTTTAGACGGAGCATGATAAACCGTACGTGTTACCTTATTAGAAAGAAACTCGTGCGTTTTACTTTACGATTACGCACAAGTACGTAATGACATACATTACGATATTGAAATTGGTGAAATAAGAGGCCCTTTACGAGCAAATGTGTTATAAACATATTTGCTCTAATGTCTTTATCCAGGGAGTAAAATTTAAACTACGTTTGTATAGAGAAAGAGAACGGAGACTATCCTCTTAATTTTATTACAAGTATATGTTTATTGTAATGAATTAATAACAATACGTATAGATGATACTCACGTCATTACTATTCTGCAGTCCATACGGACAAGTCCCGTTGCACTCGGTGAACGTCCACCCGACGCGGTCGGCGGGCAGCCCGCTGGCGTCGCGGACCACGCTCCACCCCGCCACCACCGCGATCACGAGGTACGATATCGTGGTCAGCACTATGGCCAGGAGAGTGCCTTTTGGGATCGACTTCTGGGGGTCCTGGAATGTAAATCAACGCAAGTGTAACTGACTGATGGACAACGTACAGGCTAAACGGCTGGGTGTAGAGACTTGAGATTTGGAACATAGCTTCTTTAGGGGTTGAAAGTGAGCACTAAGAACGGATTTTTGGAAATTCCACCTCTAAGGGGGTTAAATAGGGGATGAAAGTTTGTATGGGAATTGGTTCTACCGATTTCAAATATTGCTATCATATTTGAAAATTGGATGTTGTAAACCACGGAACCGGGTGGAATCAGAACTATCCGAAGCCCGACGGGTTTCGGGTTCCCATCTTGTAGAATAGAAAACTTTTATTGACAGGTGTCAAGGGACACCCGGATGGAACGAAGTTCCAAGCAAAAAAAAAGTGTCGATACAAAAAAAAGTGTAGTTGTTTTGTACTTCGTTCGTTTTTGGAACTTCGTTCCAAAAACATCTGATTGAAATGTATGCTAATTTTTTTAGACATTTCAATTGTCTAGTAGCACCCCGCGGTTTTATCTGTGTTAGTCCTGTAGGAATTAGGACATAAAAAGTCTATGTGTTAATACAGAACTCCAACTGTCTACATTTCAAATTTCATCGCAATCGGTTTTGTAGTTTTTGCGTGAAAAATCCTACTAATATAATATTTATAATATTAGTAGGATTGAGAAATAATGCATGGTTCGAATCCCGCTCAGTATCGGCCATTTGTTGTGTTTTGCAAATGTATTTTTTCTTTAAAATTGTAGTGCAGCACTAAAAATAAATAGAATATTGAAACATTATTTCTAACAGTGGTCACCCACTGTTCCTATACGTAATTAAGGAAGACGGATCTTGTTCCAACCGGCGTCCTTCTTCTAAATGAGCGTGTTACATCTTAGACCATATCATCACTTTCCATTAGGTTAAAAATAAATAGAATATTGAAACATTATTTCTAACAGTGGTCACCCACTGTTCCTATACGTAATTAAGGAAGACGGATCTTGTTCCAACCGGCGTCCTTCTTCTAAATGAGCGTGTTACATCTTAGACCATATCATCACTTTCCATTAGGTGAGATAGTGATGAAATCGTACCTTCAGATCTCCAGATATATTAGCCCCGGCCAAGATCCCGGTAGCCGCGGGGAAGAATATACTGAAAACTGAGAAGAAGTTGTGCTCCACACCTTCGAAGAAACGGTAGTCGGAACCCATGTTGTTGTGTAGTACTGTCACTGGAAACAAATTAATAAATAAATTGTTTGGCGAATATTTGGCGCAGAATGTGTGTTTGGCCATTCAGCGGGGGAATGCCGCCGACATATTGGGCACTTTTGGCCGTAATGGACCAAGATACCGCGGGGCGCAGTAACATTACTTAATTCCTAAGTGTGGGTAATTGATTCCTAAGTGTGGAAAAAGTGAGAATCAGTCATTGGCAGAAAGTTTTGTGTATCATCATAAGTTAGTTTTTTAAGTGCGGTTGATTCTGTAATAAACAAATAAAATAAAGTGTCGGTACTTAATTCCTTAGTGTGGTATATAAGTACTTACTATTGTATCCAACGAAACCTTGCACCAACTCGAGATCAGATTTAGGGCCGATACAGGACCCGATAAGGAAATCCCCAATGGCTGCCAGAAGGATGATGAGCAGCACCACTTGGGCTTTGGCTTCCCATTCCATCCCCACAATCACTATACCGGTGAGGAGCACTATAGTGATACAGCCGTATATGGCTTGGTCCTGAGGATGAGAAATATAACTAATATTATCGTCCATAGAATAAATAATACTTAATAATAAAATTGTACTTGAACTAATTATTGTCACAGTTAATACACAGAAATGTAAAATAGTTGTATAAGTAACCTGTAAATTCTTTTATTAAATAAAATTTTATTTTTATTTTATTTTATTTTTTTCAGTAAATGTTTCAGTCAGATACATTTGTGTTTCAAGCTGTATTTTATACGATTACAATATTATATTATTCACGTTTGTCCATCGACATCATAATGTTTATTTATAAAATAATAAACAATAGTTGATACTAATATCAACTATTAGATTAGTATCATTGTTACTAATAGTAAGTACTAATAGTAACAATGATACTAATTATTATTGTATCTCGTAACTCGATATAACCAAAGAGATTATAACCACTACGTTATAGGTTGATTTATGATTGAGTGTTGGACGTGGTTAGTGTGAATTTAAGGCGGAACCAGCCTTCGCGAGGCGTGCGTTGCGAATGGTTCGCCTCGCATGCCTCGAGCTGTGTGGACGTGCGGGCTCACAGTGAGCATTCGCGTCATACGATCGTTGCGGACGCGCCGCCTAAGCCTCAAGCCGTGCGCTCCGTGTGGACGGACAGGTGTTTTTCGATTGTTCTACTGACGAACCCTATGCGTGGTTGTATCGTGCTTTCCAAAATTCTTTCACCATTAAAAAGCTACATTCACCCTAAGCTACTTTTAATCCCGATATTCCCACGGGATCTGGACTTACGCAGGTGAACTACGAGACGTAGCTAGTATGTAATAAAACGTGGTTAACTTACCCAGCTCTTGCTAACCATGTAGGCCGATTCTGGTATCAAAGTAATGAGCGACTCTCCGAAGCCGACGACGTACATTGCGCACGCGACGGCGTTCGCCATCGAGAATATCAGACCGATGGAGCCGCCGAACTCCGGCCCGAGAGACCGCGATATCATGTAGTATGTACCACCTACAGATAGAAATTGGTAAGCAATTAAGGATTATTATAGTTAGATTATTGCTCCAGTTCCACTATTGTTCAATAATAAATATGCAACAAGGTAAATCACATGATTACTGCAAAAAAAATACAAAAAAGCCCTATACCTAACCTAGCCTTTTTTTATGGTGGGGAAAATACTTTGCAACCTAACCTAACCATGTAGGCCGATTCTGGTATCAAAATAATGAGCGACTCTCCGAAGTCGACGACGTTTGCCATAGAGAATATCAGACCGATGACGCCGCCGAACTCCGGCCCGAGAGACCGCGATGTCATGTAGTATGTACCACCTAGATATAGAAATTGGTAATTTAAGAGGATATTCTACCTACTCTTTCTTCAAACAATCGTAGTCGACTGTTTCCTCCCTGGATAAAGACAGAGCAAATATGTTTATGTTGCAAAACCTATATGGACCATGACCATGCCCCTACGTTTTGTTTTTTCTTTTCATTTTCTAATTAAAATAGAAATCAAATTCAGAAAAATTAGAAAATGAAAAAAATCAAAACGTCAAGATGCATGGTCATGGCTGATTTTCGACTTATGCCTAAACATATTTTTTCTAACATCTTTATCCAGGGAGGAAACAGTCGACTACGTTTGTAAAGTTTGTATGGAGAAAAGAGTAGATAGACTGTCCTCTTAAAGCCCTACACAGCTGTAGGTAATATATCGCATGACTCTTGTCCAGTGTTTTATGTATCCACAGCCAATTTTAACAATTTAATTAATTATGTTATATTTTTTTTATTAAAAGTAACTGCTTCTCTAAAGCTTTCTTACAATAAATAACCTTGATTGTTTTAACCAACTGCATCAATTATTATTGTTATATTCCACTTATTCTTGTCAAAAGTTTTTATTGTATTCGTAGTAAGTAGGTACTGCTTAAACAATTGTAAGTATTTCGTTGTTTGTCGTTTTAGGATAATAATTTACACTAATGTGTACATAGATCTAAGCATTATTATAAAATAAAGACATTTTGAAATTAAAAAAATAATATATCGCATACGTTAAAACGCATGAAATTTTATCACTTACAAAGGTTTCTTATTTAAACAGTTTTCCATTTACGCAGTTTTAAAATGTTAATAGTTTTATATTGCCAAAATATAGTAATTGGAGTTTTTATATGACTATTTTACAGAATAAGTGGAAAATCGTATGATAACTTAATTAGTTTTTCGAATTTATTATTGGCGCAATCTTTTTGAAAGCATTTTACGGCCGAATACAGAAATGCTACTCAAAATTTGAGGGCTACTTAAACAATTGAGCAGCCCCTAAACTCAACAGTTTTCATACTAATTTTGAATTTAGAAGCTGCACAATTATTCAAGTTGCTCTTAAAGGAAATTGGTCATTTTCCCAGGGGCCCCAGACCCATATAAAAATAGACATGTCTGAACGGTTTAGCACTATTCGATAGGCACATAATTGTAGTTTTATCCTGTGAAAACTTTTAGTTTTTATTCACCCTGGTTAATGAGAAATCTAACTATTTATATTGCCGAAATTGAGGTCACACACACGTTTTTTTTTCATTTATGGCCCCGGACTCTCCAGGTGCCAACGACAGACGTTACAAATATCAAGTTTCGTTCCAAAACCATAGAGGTTGGACCAAATTCTCGAACCAAAGAGGTCGGGTAAGCGCGCGAACTTTCGGGTTTATCGTAATAGAAACTCCTTTATAGATTATTTTGTCGTTTTGGTGCAATATGGAAGACGCAATGGCGGAGGCGGTAGTTCAGTTAATTAGTACCATTTAGGATTCTAGGGTGAAAAAAATGCTGAAATCGCATAACTTAACCTCAAAAATTAAAATATATTTTTACAACTACATAACGTTCTGACACGGCGCCAAAACTGAGTCGATGAATGGGCATCCTCTTTTTAAGTGGCGTTTTTGTATTCGACCGTTAAATAATCAAAATGGCTGAATTCGGACGTCATACCTAATATTAGTTAAAAGAAATGATTCGTTTTAAATTTCTATAGAACGATACCTACCTCCTTTAATAACTCCATTGGTACTGATGGCAGACATCGAGAGCGCTGTGATGGTGGTCACCACAGAGGTCGTCAATATAAGCAGGATGGACTGCGCTGCCGAAAATACACACAAATTGTGTTAAAATATTTAAAGAAAAACACAATAAACCAATTAACATCAAAGTACAAACCAGTGTAAACTAGATTAAACTGCTTTGAACCAGTTGAAACCGGTTCAAAACGAGGAAAATGTCTAAATTTGGCGATGAATTAATTCCAATTTCTAGAAACTACTACTAATGCAGCCACTGAGGGAGTTCGGGATCTTGTTCCATTGCAGTCTTCCTTCTTCTAAGAAGTAAGTGTGCTAGATCTTAGACCATATCATCCATCATCGTGGTGAAATGCTCATCTATCGTTTATTTAAAAAAAAACTACTTTAAACCAAGTGAAACCAGTTTGATCCGAATACTAAACTATTGCATCCCATCTCAAGATAAAAGACTACCTACTGACTGCTATAAAACTTAGAGAGTAGGCTAAAATGTTTTAACAACTCGGTATTTATATCCCGGAATCGAAATCGGGACTAACGCTAGTGAAACCGTGGAACGCAACTTACCTATACTTAATGACTTTTCTCTAAACTTGAAGCGGGGTACTCTTGCAAGCCGTAACCGTTACTTCCATTCAGTAACGAGGTTCCAAAGCCAACTGCTTAACGTGCCTTTCGAAGCACGGACGACTATAGCGTGCCCTCCGAAGGACGGAGAAGCTCGAGAAATGTATTGTTTTGCTACACACATTATCTGTCACCAAGTAATTTCCTTGTTACTTAGTTAAGTTAAGTTGCCTAACCCGCGCGATCATTTAATATCGGCAGGTGCAGCTAGGCCAAAAAGCTCCCCAAACCTCCTCCTATATTTTTGATAACCGTACACACAACGGCAGTAAAACTCGATTTTTCTAGTTGAAACCAGTTCAAGTACCCGGCTATACCAGTTGAAACCAGTTCTATCTGGATACTAACCCACTCCAGCCTGCCCCACGACCCAGGACAGCCTCAAGAACAGCATGACACCCCAGATGTTGAGAAGACACCTCATCAGAACGCCCTTTATCCAGCCGAACTTGTAGGTGGGCGACGGTATCTTCTCATCGTCGTCTTTCTCTGTCATTTGACCTGGCTAGAGGGGGAAATAGACAATCATTTATTAGTAAGCAGAAAAAAAACTGACCATGTGCGAGTCGGACTCACGCACGCAGGGTTTCGTCCACTATCACAATTGGGTACGGAACCCTAAAATGAATACTGGACCAAGCTAAATCCGTGAACGCATCGTTTTTACTACTGGAGGGATACTTTAATTCTACGAACGAAAGAAAGAAAATCTGTCAGCCGTCCTTTAAAACCGTACGAAATTTTCGGACGGATGGATGACAGATTTTCTTCTGGAATTATCGTTCGTTTGAAAAGTAGAGGCCCTGGCGATAGTAAACGACTAGATAGTAGATGGCGCCAGTGGTAGGGCACTATGCAGCACATTCGTAGAGGTTTTTGTCCAGCAGTGGACTAAAATAAGCCTATTTTTAGGGTTCTGTAGCCAAATGGCAAAAAACGGAACCCTTATAGATTCGTCATGTCTTTCTGTTTTTTTGGTGTAATGGGTTGTTGCCTAAATCGCAGCTAGTGGTGTCACATAAGGTTTTGCTGACGTGTTGTAAACATGCTGTCAGACACGCTTTAATTTTAACGAACATCGACATAATTCAAGAAATCCTTCAACCTACTAATGAAATCAACAAACCGATCAACTAATTTGTCTCAATAATCTAACCCTCCTTGCACAAATGACCCCCAAGTCCAAGGGTCAGATCCGACCGTTGGATAGACGTAGGTGTGGAGTCTACCTTGACACATCTATTGACCCCACTGATTAGATGCAGCGGCACGCCTTGAGATAACGCATCATTGATCCTACTTACATTATATACTAGCTGCGTCCCGCAGTTGGACCCGCGTAAGTCCCGATCCTGTGGGAATATCAGGATCAAAAGTAGCTTATGTTACTCAGGATGAATGTAACTTTCTATTGGTGAAAGAATTTTTGTAATCGGTCCAGTAGTTTTTGAGTTTTACCATTAGAAAGCTACATTCGCACCCTGAGTAACATAGGCTTTTGATCCCGATATTCCCACGGGATCGGGAGTTAAGCGGGTGAAACCGCGGGACGCAGCTAGTTAAAGATATGGAAACGCCCAGACTAGAAACAAATAATTAAACATAAAGACTTGTTCCGGGCGGGAATCGAACCCGCAAACTTCTGCATTGCAGCCGGGTATTTGCCCCACGCGCCACAGAGGTCGATATGGTCCCATATAACACGCCCATCGATCACAAACATAACAATTATCATCTTTCATACCAATTGCGTATACTACGTTCTTAGATACGTCTCAGAGCGACAAATTGCCTCGTCCAATTAATTAATCCAAGTAATGAGTACCAATTACCTCAATTGATGTCTACCTGGGACGTAATGTCGTCAGGGCTCGGCCCGTAATATCACCCATGATGTTGACGATATGGCATGACAATAATAATGACATTTGCGTACCAAGTTAAGTGCTGGTAAAATATGTTGGAATTACATTTATGTGACATCTGTGAGCCCATATTTCGAGCAATTTAATTTCTTCTCATTTATTAGATCGATTGGTCTAGATTCTAGAAAGACATCGAAACGTGTCAGGCATTGAAAAATGCTTTTAATAAAGTTTCGGTTTCTTTTTAAGCACCGCGATTTAAACCGAAAAATGAGTAAAATTTACACTTCAACGTTTATAACTTTATGCCATCCCCTTTTACAATTCTTGTCCATCCAAATGTTACCTAGAAGAAATACCTTTCTTTACATCTTTCTTTAAATCAGTTTATGTAATCGGTTTTTTTTAAGTTTTGGTACAACAAAGTTTTCATCTAATATAATCTAATCCCTGAATTGTTGACCCATCATAATAGTGACCGCAGCAGACATTGCTTAACTCACTCCTCACCTTTCTAGAGAGAGAAGCATTGTGCAGTTCGTCGAGAGTAGGTCGCGGGGCAGCGTGTAGAGACATCACGTTCCTATAGTTGTCCAGGCGAGGCAGAGCTTCTCGTGTGAAATGCCTGTAACATGCAAAACATGTCACCATCATGATACAATCATTTGTACGGGATTCAGGTTCAAATCCTGTTGGGTTTAGAATTTTGAATAGCATATTACAACTAGATTTGGTGATTGATTAATAGACAAGAATACCTCGCGAGCACAAACTTTTTTGCTAAGTACAATCTAGGTATTTCACAAGCTACCACTGTTACCCATTGAAGAGTTTGTGATGAAAAAGAGGTTCAAAAGCAATCTGGACCTAAAAGTTTAAGGGTATTGTATCAATCTGGGCCTTATAGTTAAAGGGTATTGTATCAATCTGGGCCTTATAGTTAAAGGGTATTGTATCAATCTGGGCCTTATAGTTAAAGGGTATTGTATCAATCTGGGCCTTATAGTTAAAGGGTATTGTATCAATCTGGGCCTTATAGTTAAAGGGTATTGTATCAATCTGGGCCTTATAGTTAAAGGGTATTGTATCAATCTGGGCCTTATAGTTAAAGGGTATTGTATCAAACTGGGCCTTATAGTTAAAGGGTATTGTATCAATCTGGGCCTTATAGTTAAAGGGTATTGTATCAATCTGGGCCTTATAGTTAAAGGGTATTGTATCAAACTGGGCCTTATAGTTAAAGGGTATTGTATCAATCTGGGCCTTATAGTTAAAGGGTATTGTATCAATATGGACCTTATAGTAAAAGGGTAGGTACTATTGGTAGAATCCAAAAACTGAGCAATTAAATTATCTTGATTTTGATGAGCATGTATATTCATCAGTCCAAAGATACGAATCGGATATTCACCAACATGAAATTTCTAAGAAAAAAGAATCTTTGAAATCGGTTCTTATATGGCCGAGATACCAATAAGCCCCAGTGGGAGAAAGACATTATATCCACCTCCAGCCCGAACCTAAAACGCCTGATAAGACGGTGCCTAAAGTACTGCGTTACCTAAAGCTCTTCCCATATTTGGTGTCGGTCGCAGTGAGCGGGTCGTCACTGTCCATGCCTGAAGCGTCTTCCGAGTCTTCGGTGCCTTCTTCTTCTTGGTTATCCTCCTCCATCTGATAATGCGAAACAAAATTTTATAAACCAAAAGGTATCTACTTCAGGTTTATAAAGGTAGTGTCTGTCGCGTACACTAAGTAAAATTTATGATTTTACAAAATTCCGAAAATAGCGATAACCGGTTAGTTACGTGGGGCGGGGAGCCTCTACCCGGCCGCGACAGATTGGGAAGACCCAAGAAGTGCTGGCTTGACGTCCAGTGGGCTGACCATGCGTGCAAGTATCGTCGCTACACGGGATGCAGATTCCTTGAAATCTACCCAACATAACACTGATAAGCTATCCGCAATGCAACTATGCTTAAGCTAGATTCAAGTCGTTAAGCGCAACTTTTCCTACATGTGCCCATAGCAGCTGTAGTTGCATGCCCCTTCCGCTCATAAATGGTCCGTCAGAGTAACAAACCCATTAACATAATGATAAATAATTAAACATAATAACATATTTATAACATACAAGATAAAACATATTGTTTGATTACAAAATAATCTATTTCAATTATTTTATTTCCTTTAATTGACGGAAAAATAATAAAACAATACCTGTAACAAGAAAACAATGTGAATATTGGTACTATATTGTTTTCTATGTGGTTAGGAACAGTATTATTTTATTAGAAACTCTTTAAAAATAAATAAGTTTTACAGAAAACTACATACTGGCCTCCTATAAGAGACATTAGGCAGTAAGACGCTACGGGAGGCTACTCTGGATTGGCGAATGTTCCATGCCTTCGGACCGTGATGAATCCTAGGACATATCGGTTTCCTTCACCATAAGATAAATGTTACTAACGTGCTAACGCACATAACTTTTCCTAAACAAAAAGACATCGGTGAGCAGTTGGCCGGGATTCGAACCCTCTACTACCCGATTCTATACCTAGTGGTAGATACCTCGACCCTCGGAATGAAAGTCTAGGGGTATTTACCACTAGACCAACACCGCTCTTTTTATGCATGGGCAATATGACTGTAGACAACAGCCACGGATATGATAATCATGATATTTTCATTCACAGTTAAAGCAATGATATCACAGGTTTAAACTCAAACGAATCACGTGAATAGCGGTGCACGATTTGACAAAATGTTAATAATTTCTCATATTTCATGTTTCATGCACGAATATTCGAGGTTGGTGTCGCGAGATGACTCAGAAGTTAACGTTCTATGTCACGATTTGCAATCTAACGTGAAAATTGTAAGAATTACCCCTTGAAACAAACAAGGCTACCTACAAGGCTTTGGCTACGTGTTAATTAATCTAACACGATGGGAAACTCAAAATTGATTTGTCACACCAAATTTTAATATACTTACTTATGGGTGACCACATCTATAATACTAATATTATAAAGAGGTAACGTTGTTGGTAACATGTTTGTATGTATGTGAGTAAGTATATTGGGAATATAATTTATATAACTAACGGCCGAAACAGAAACGCAACTCAAAATTTGAGTTCTACTTAAACAACTAAGCACCTCTCAAATTCAAAAATAACCAATCTATTTTTAAATTTAGAAGCTGCTCAATTATTTAAGTAAGCCTCAAATTTTATGTGGCGTTTCTGTAACCGGGGCGGGGACAACCGTATTTTGTATGAAGGCTAGCTTTTATTTTTCACGTTGTCCGTGCCGCGTCTGTGCTGTCTTCATACAAAAGTAGCCCGTCCTCGCCCCGGCCCGGACACGGCCCGGTCTAGCATGAATCATCGTTTAATTAACCTATCTTTACCGACAATCACGATGTCCCCATTAAATCAGTATAAATTACAGGTTAATGAGTCATTGTCGATGCAATGTTGGGTACTGAGCGTACCTGATATGATTTGAAAGCAGTACGGTTATCTATCACAGAATCCTAATTCAAATAGACAGAGCTATCGTTTCTGCAAGTCGACTTATATTATGTACTATGTATTTATCCTGTCATATATGATACTAGCTGCGCGGTTTCACCCGCGTAAGTCCCGATCCCGCGGGAATTACGGGATAAAAAGTCTGTGTGTTATTCTAGGTGTCCAGCTATCTATATTCCAAGTTTCATCGCAATCGGTTCAGTAGTTTTTGCGTGAAAGAGTAACAAACATCCAAACATCCATACAAACTTTCACATTTATAATATTAGTAGAAGATATTTATTATATTTTATCCATATTATTTTTATTTTATTCTAATTCCGCTTGCTGGTTCGGTGCATCAAACAGGGTACTGTCGGAAGACCGGCGTTGTGGCTTTCCCGCTGTAGTCGCACGCAACCTTTGCCGAGGCAAATCCTCATTGGCACAGCACACGGCTCCTATTTTTTGTTTTAAATATTGACGTTTTTTTGTCCATAAGTTCTCTTGCTTGTTTGTATTCTTATTGTTTGTGTCTTTTGCCAATAAATGCTTTCTATTCTATTCTTTTATTCGTACACATATTATGTCAAACTCTACCAATTATTTTGTAACTAGCGGTTTCTAGATCTCCAGCTATCTGAGATGGGGACTTACGCGGGGAAACCATGGGCGTTGCTAGTCTTACATAAACTACTAATCCGATTGCGATGAAATTTGGTAACAGAGTAGTCAAAGGCTTTTCCTATAAATAAACCTATCCTATCTGATGTATACATGATGTATATTCTAAGTTAAAGTCTAAACCCGCTGAACCGATTGCAATGAAATTCGGTATCCTATATACCGAATTTCATTGCAATCGGTTCATAGATGGAAACTTGAAATAACATTTTGGCCACATTTTATCCCGATACTCCTACGGGATCGGGACTGACGCGGGTGAAACCATAAGGCGCTGCTAGTAAGATATAAAAAATCGCTAGAAACAAAGTGGCAGTTAAACCACAGATTACCAAACAGTGAGTACGCCGAGCGCTCTAAACTAAAATCTGATTTATGTACATAGTTTAACTAAAATAAACTTTATAAACTGGAGTCTAAAATTAGAACAGCTCCTACATCAAACGATAAGTGAACAGGTCAGGGGCTATTTATAAACAGACTGTAAGATGATGACTCTCTTAATCTACTGAATCACGTTGGTAAAACCAATTCTACAATTGAAGGTAGTAAGACTTCATCTTCTATACTTTAGAGCTGCTAAAATAAATAAATAAATTCTGTGAACGATCACACAGTGCCATCTAGCCCCATGGTAGTAAGACTTCATCTTCTATAGCTGCTAAAATAAATAAATAAAATCCGTGAACGATCACACAGCACCATCTAGCCCCATGGTAAGCTACTAATTTTATGTTACGGTGACTAGACAACGGATCTAATACATTTATTTTTCTTTTATAAATACACACATGTTATAGATAGAGAGACCCAGACCAGAAACAAATATTTATTTTTAAGCGTAAATGCTTGCTCCCAACGGGAATCGAACCTGCAACCTTCTGCATTGCAGTCTTGCATTCGCCCGACGCGACACAGAGGTCGTCAATGTCAGGGTCCCAATGGAATTCAGACAGGCCGAACTGTTAATGTGTGGAGCCCTTTAGCTACAAGATGCGATCTTGTACCTACTTGATACAAGACGTGCCGACAAAAAAATAACATAGGTACAGTCGTAAAATACACTTGTGACAACACACAAAAGAAAACCTTGTAAATACAGGTGCATCATGTCTCAGAACTAGGTACAAAACCATTTCTGACACATGGCGACATTGGCAAAGAATGACCGTAACTAAAATAACTAATTTTCATCCAAATATTATTCAAGAAATCCACAATTCGAATTATTCTCTTAGACAGACTCTCAAAAAGACAGATTATCAAAAGAACAATTATTGAGAATCTGTCTTTTTGAGAGTCTGTCTTTATGAGTATAATCCCACAATTTGTATCCCCGTAATTTGTAATCCCGCATAAGTCCTCCAATCGCGTTAAGTCCCGATCCCGTAGGAATATTGGGATTAAAAGTAGCCTATGTAATGTGCTCCTGGGTAATGTAGCTATTCATTACAAACAAATCTTTCCTCTTATAATATTACTAGCTGACCCGGCAAACGTTGTTTTGCCTTATAAATTATAGATAGTAGCCGATTCTCAGACCTACTGAATACGCATATAAAATTTGGTAAAAATCGGTCGCGCCGTTTCGGAGGAGTACGGTAACTAACATTGTGACATGGAAATTTTATATATTAGAAGAAAGAAAGATAGTAAGTATAGATATTTCGGTATTTCCGGGAGTAACGAATGAATCTAACAAATTCTCGTACTTCCTTCTTTGTAGTAAAACTAAATATAGGAACCTACTCATAATTTTCTTTGAAAGCTTTATAAGATATTTCCTTGTTACATCTGAATCATCGTTGCAACTCTATTTTCGTACGAAATGGACAAATTCAATTCTCTTCTTAATACCTAGTAAAGAAATTAAACTAATTTTTCGGTTTAAATAGCATTGCTTTAACTAAATTTGGCACAAAGTGAACTATTCTACACGTAAGTCAGTGCAACCAATACATCTACATCTACACTAATATTATAAAGAGGAAACATTTGTATTCTTGTGTGTATGTGTGTCGTATGTTTGTTATGAATAAACTAAAAAACTACTGGACCGATTTCAAAATTCTTTTACCATTAGAAAGCTACATTCACCCTGAGTAACATAGGCTACGTTTGATCTCGATATTCCCACGGCATCGGGACTTACGCGGGTGAAACCGCGGAACGCAGCTATCAAAAATAAAAATAGAGCCACAACCGAATGAAGAACCTCATTTTTTTGAAGTCAGTTAACAACGATGTTGCATTAGAATAGAACCCTTTTCTCTTCCTTCACTTTTGACTTGTTGGTTGAGTCGCGAGTGAAGATTTCTTCAAAGCCTGCTACATCTTAGATCACATCGTCGCATACCTACCATTAATGAGATAGTGGTTAAACGGACACTTAATCACGAACAGCACCCGTGTATTATCTATCTAGTGTAGAACTCAGTTTCATTGGCACTATGCTGTAGGTACATTGCTGCTTTGCGGTAATCACTGGTAATTACCGCGTGCGTCAAAGCAGCAACGTAATGCATAGTGCCTATGAAACGAAGTCACCCATTAGATTGATAATACACGGGCGCTGTTCGATATTTGCCCCCTTTCCAAATTTAATACCTAACACAAATTGTCCACTCCTCACACATTATAGACTTGCCCACTTTTCGAAATCCCACACTTGAAACAACGAAAAAGACAAGCCACGCATATGCCTGATATATTTTTAGTACTTTGCCCACTTTCGCTGTTTGCCCCTTTTATTGAAACAATGAATAATACAGGTACATGGTGTGGCTACTGTATATTATTATCTGGCGTTGAACAAATTCCTGCGTAACAATGGGTACGCCGTGTTTGTCTTACAAGCTTACATAGATAAACATAGTCGATACTGGTTATAGTTCAGTATCTAAGGCTATCGCAGTGGTAAACTAAAATGTTTTTAAAACACGATATGTAGATGAGCGTAGGTGAGATAGATGAGGAGTGTAGATGAGGGAGGAACAACTATCTGACCCGACAACCTTTGACAGACAGTTTTGGCGCCGTGAGATAAGGAGAGCCGACTCTACTTAAAGTGGGATAAGGCACGGAAAAAGAAGATATGAAAGAGCGTTTGACCACTACCTCACCTAATGGTAAGTGATGATACGGTCTAAGATGCAGCACGATTATCTAGAAAGAAGACGGCAGCGGAACAAGTTCCGACCCTCCTTGCTTAGTGACTGCACCGGTCTACATATCGGAACAAGGTTTCCAGTCCGCATTAGGCCGGTGGGTGGCCAAAAAACCAAAACCCCTTTTAGTCGCCTTTTTCGAAGGGCAGGGATACCGTAGCCATATTCTTTTAGACATACAGGGCTAAAATATAGGAACATTGAGAATAAGGTTTTTTTAACAATATTTATTCGCAGGCACAAATCCAGAAAGAAAATATTCCCTGCTGTAAGAGCATTTTTAAGGCTTCGTAGTCACGAAGACCCCCTTGTAATTTGCCATGTTCTGTCTGCCCGCGGCTTACCTTACGCCTTATTAACACATCTAAAGGATGTGTTAATAAAAACGCACTTTTGAAATTGAATTGTATTTTTTTTCTATGTAAATGGCCACTCTGGAATTATACAGCTGTCAGCTAGCACGTATGACTGCTAGTGGAATTGGGCTAGCCATATCACCCTTATGCCGGATGAACTTTGGCCAAAAATAACACATTTCTGGACCCATACCAACGGAAGGCAGACCGAAGACCAGACCAGACAGACCCTGAAGAAGGTGGCTAGACGACATGGACAAGTTACTTACAGATTGTCAATCTATCGCAGAAGATCGCGAGCAGTGAAAGGGGAGAAAGAAGCCTTTGCCCTGCAGTGGAACATTATAGGCTCACAATAATCATATCTATCTACATCTATAAAAAATCATGTCTATATAAAAGAAAGTCGTGTTAGTTACACTATTTATAACTCAAGAACGACTGAACTGATTTGTCTGAAAATCGATGGGGAGGTAGCCTAAAACCAGGAGACGGACATATAGGATAAGTACTTTTTTTAAGGCGGAACAATGTTCGCCGGGTTAACTAGTATAACGTTAAAATAACGTATAAATGTTCTGATTTTTATAAATGGAGCGAAACATAAAAGAAAAATGCGTCATCAAAGCAAAAACCCGTGTCGAAAACCATAAACCTGAAAAGGTCTTATCTTTCAATTGAACAAAATGGAACAGAGAACTACGAACTACGTACTATGGTCCATACGATAGTTGCTCGCTTCACTATCTTGGACCATAATTTTCCCATTCATGCCTGGCTCGGCTCCATCCGCGGCACCCTAAGATTCCGCCGAGGCTACGGACAAAGGTGCACTTATCCAATTTGTAGCTATTATGATTTATTGGGTGCGGACAAGTAGGCGCTTATGACCTAGACCGAGGAATCTAATCTTAGGATTGCTATAGACGTAGGGTACCGACCGACATTTGCGCGGGTAAAAATGGCCCATGTGTACGAGTCGAGTACATGATTTTATGAAAGCCCAGTGCAGGCTTAAGCACTTAAAATAAAAATAGAATATGATTTTAAGAGTCGATGAGGAACATGATTCGAGGGACTCGATGGCCAAGCTGCGCTCGCCGATATGGTATAAACGTGCAGGTTAAGCAAAGCCTAGCAAGGTTATTACTTAGATGGGTGACCGACCAATAGTGTGTGTCCCAATTTCTCAAGTTCATTCGTGCTTCGGAAGCCACGTTAAGTTGTCAGTCCCGGTCGTTATCTCTGATAGCAGTCGTTAGGTCAAGTTGGAGGCCATAGGGCCACCTGAAAACTCTAACACTATGTGAGCCACGCTATACCACTAAAAGAAGAAAAAATGCTCTAGAAATCTTTAACATACTGATTGTGAATAATCGTGGCAGAACTGCCCATATTTCTCTTTAACGAATTTAAAAAACTGGAGTTTTGTTATTGGTGTGTTAGAATAAGAAATAAACCTATGTGAACACTACCTATTCACAAACAATAGAATATGCCATAGGTATACCTATAAATGAATGTCATATTGACCAAAAAACAATGTCACATTGCCCTGAAACACGTAGTTATAGTAGGGCAGCCTAGGTTGGCTCATGCGCAAAATGTCTCTTTTGCTATTCGCAAAACGTCTCTTTCGCACAATGTCTCTTTCGCAGAAGGTCTCTTTCGCACAATGTCTCTTTCGCATATTGTCTCTTTCGCAAAATGTCGCGACGGGGACTTTGAAATAAATTGCGTTTTCGCAAAATGTCTCTTTCGCACAATGACTCTTTCGCACATTGTCTCTTTCGCACAATGTCTCTTTCGCAAAATGTCTCGACAGGGGTATAGAATAAAATTTCGATTTTATCAAAAAAATCATTTTTAACAACTTAACTGTCCAGTGAGTCTCATTTTTTTATACAATATTTTTGGTATGAGCGTTGAATATATACTAATAAAAATTACGTGAACGTTAAACAAAAAAACCACTGGCACTCGGGGACTGCCGGGGATTGCTATGCAGTAGCTTTACCGCGATACATGGTAGGCGGAGTGGGGGGTGTAAGGTTTTATTTTCGTTACGGAATTTCTTGATTCGGTCGCCAAGCTCAAAGCCCGCGATAAAAGCTATGCAATAGCTTAAAATTATATTTTTTTACAAATGTTCAAATAGTAAATAAGTAGGTACGGTACATTATGTATTCTTTTAATTAAAATTTAGATTTTTTTGTTTGCCAATCTATCATTTTTTATCATTTTCAACAAAAGTGATTTTAGAAGTAAAAAATATTTTATTGCTAAAATAACGATAATTTATGAACTTTTTTGTAAAATTACGTTTCAGTTGTTTTTTTGTTTAAAATCAAAGTTAATTTTATACCCAAAATGAAAAGATATTTTGTTTCTGATAATATTGAGATTTTTATAATCAAAATAGTACAACATTTTATTTACTACACAGCGTGTTTCGAGGCCGGCGATTTAAACCGAAAGGAGGTTGTAACAACTTTTGAACACCTCTAGAACAATCCCCTTTTTATTTAATTACCGTTCCCGAAACACACTGTACTTTTTTTACTTTGTAACTTTAAAATATGATTTTTCTGATAAAATCGAAATTTTATTCTAAGTCCCTGTCGAGACATTTTGCGAAAGAGACATTGTGCGAAAGAGACAATGTGCGAAAGAGTCATTGTGCGAAAGAGACATTTTGCGAAAACGCAATTTATTTCAAAGTCCCCGTCGCGACATTTTGCGAAAGAGACAATATGCGAAAGAGACATTGTGCGAAAGAGACCTTCTGCGAAAGAGACATTGTGCGAAAGAGACGTTTTGCGAATAGCAAAAGAGACATTTTGCGCATGAGCCCCTAGGTTATGAATATCAAGGACGTGCGATATGATAACAGTGGACTGTTAGGTACCTATAGTATACCTACCAACTTACACACATTTAACCGAAACGAAAAGATTAAAATTCTGTTAGCTACATGTTCGTTACGCACATTTTGAGTGTTATATGGAGCTCAATAAAGCTATTGTTTATACTAATATCATAAATGCGAAAGTACCTCTATCTACTTGTTACGTTTCTAGTTTCTACACTTAAACAGCTGTACACATTTTGATCAATTTTCTTATAGGACCCTGGAGGAGGGCATAAGCAGCTTTTTATCCCGTTATTCGAGCGGGATTTCTCGTTAGAATATATGCTATTCGCTATAAAATGATATCATCAATATCATTTTATAGCGAAGTTGAAGAAATATGTCGGGAAACAATAGTTACCTAGCCTACATACACCGATATCTTTTGAATGAAATGTCCGAACTGAATAATTCAAAAGGTCCTAGAAAGGTATTGAATTCGTCTTGAATATGAAGTAATTTATTTTACCATTAATTAATACCAAGGTACAAAATAAAAGGTTATTAAAGAGACGGCATGTTCACGAGTTCCAGGTCACACTTCAATAAGAGGAACAAACCTAATAATAAAAACAAGGGAAAATCTTGAGCTTGTGATTTCTCCACTACCTGACATTGGCAGAATTTGCGATCACGCAAGGCCATTAACCCCAAAAAAGAAGAAGAAGAGTTCCAGGTCGGCTGTGGCACACGTACGTAGGATTTTTTCCCCTTCCTCATTCCGACTATCATATCCGTAGCCTCCATGAACACGTTCATATTCCGCCCCCATTTCACCCACATGACCGTTCAGATCACCACCCAAAACGATTCCCTGTGATAACGAGATAGCCCCAAGGACCTCGCCGAGTTTATCCCAAAACCACCTCTTATCAGCGTCGCTACAACCGACTTGTGGCGCGTAAGTACTTACGACGTAAGTAGGAACCCCCACAATAAGCACCTTCACGCACATAAGTCGATCGCTAAAGCGATTCACCTCCAAGATATCGCCATGCAATCCCTCCGCGAGCACCACAGCCACCCCGTTCTCTCCACCAGGTGCACCCGTGTAGATCAGTTTGTTGCCTTCCGCCTGAAGAGTACGTCGGCCAGCTCCCTCGCGCGTCCGGTTAGCGTGAGAATGTTCCACGTTGCGAAGCCGAGTTTCACCTTGTATTTCGGGGCTCGCGTCTTTGGCCGTGCCCGCCCGGTAGCCCTCGTCCACTTACCACAGGAGTCGGGCGAAGCTCCTGTGCGCCGTTATGCGGCGGCGCCCTATCTGTGTGGCAATCATTTTTTGAACTCCCATAAAAGATTTGGCGAATTTCGACTTTTACGGGAGCGACTGCCGTCTGACCTCCCAACCCCGAAGGGAAAGTCTGCGCCAGAGCCTCGTCCGTTTATCAGCAGGTGCACCAAGCTAGCAGGTGAGGTTGGCTTGGGCCCAACGATCTTAGTGGGCCCCATACACACCCAGTGGGCCCCATACACACCCGTTTCTGTTTATAAATCTAAATATTATTTAATTCTTTATGTAATTGTATTTTGATATAAAGAAATGATTCTTAATTTACTTGTTTTATTTAATTCTTATAAAATATGCTATTTTCATACCTTGATATTTACGCAAAATCATTAATCGTATCAGGCGTCATTTTTCCTCGCCACTCAATCAATAACATCGACACGTTGTCATTATCTTCAAGAGTCATCTTTTAAAAATTTGATATTTCTCCTAAAATATTAGCTTTACAGTGGTGCCTCTTTTACCATTTTCTATTATATTAATCAAGTAATTAATAAAGTTCAAAAGATTTGCTCTGGCACAGGGTTTAATATTTTTTCATAAAAATAAGCAAAAAAAAATCCGGTCGAAGAATCACCCTTCCGACACGCGCCTTTGAGTAAATAGCGATGCGACATCTAGCCCTAATATACTATTTCGGATTACCATCTCATACCTACCTACCTACCGTAGACCATAACAGAATCTTTAAAAATAAATATGAAATTAAATAAACCCCATAGTTTCCGAAATGCGATTCTGATACGGAGGCTGGGTGTGGGCGCCGCGGCGCCCCTGAGACCGCTGCGCCCGTGTGCTGTGCACACCCTGCACACCCGCTAGAGACGCCCCTGACGCTGATAATGTGTACGCACAGCGCACATTCGAGAAAAATGTTGAGACTCTTTTTCTCAAACAATGAGAAAGAGCATTTTTCTTGGTCAACAAAATATTTCTCGTTCTCGTATCCTACCACTGCTCTGCATGGTTATAAATGACTCCCCTGTATAATATTTTCTAATCTAATTATTAATATGCACTATTTTGAATGAAAAAATAGTCTAGATTGAAATAAATTGAAATTCCAATGATAAAATAATTCACATTATTTGAGTGGCTACCCACAAATGGCTATTGTTCTGAAATAGCATACTAGAACAAGGTTTTATCTAATTCATATTCTATCTATACAAACTGTAACTACCTACTTGGATTACTTAGTTAGATACATATCTCTTTGTGTGTAAATTTATAGTCTGGTGGTTTTAAAGAGTCATTTTTATGAGCTCACAATAAATGAATAAAACCATTGATTTCAGGCAACCTAGGCGCATTAATACATACCTTATAAACTAACATAGATAGGTACATATTTTGTAATAACTCTAATAGATCATAGAGCCTTCTGCAAGCCTCTGCCCTTACAGAGGCTTCCTTTGAACATGATATTCCCGTAGGATTAAAACATATGCAGGTAAAACTGTGGGGTGTGGCTAGTTAATAATTTACTTTAAATATCCAAGCACTTATTTAAGTTAGAGAAGTAGCAGTTACTTAACTACATATTGCATAATTATTTTTCTGCTTTTGAAAAAATGCTTTCAAAAACTTTAGTAACAGGAGTGATTCGAACCCGCGACTATTGGTAATCCGAACCAACGCGTTAAACCACTTCGCCACGGGTAGCCCTCCAGCCAGGTGGAATTTAAGAAAGCACCTCTTCGTGTGTTCGTGTGTAATTATTTTTCTCAAAGAGGATTAAAAAGAAAGCCAGAAACCTCGCAGTGTGCTGGAGTGGGGGGATCTAACATAGTCAAAAAATGTGCCATCGACACAACAAATAAGAAGATTATTTTTCTGTTTAAATACCACTAGGAATATAATTTGAAAAATAATTAAATATTACAAAGTTAATAATGTAAATTTTATTTTTTGAATTTATTTAGTAAAATCAGTACAGAGGTTTTGCCATTCAGCGTGGCAATGCTACTAGTGTTCTGCACACTTATGCTACTGGAATAATTAGGGATGGGTTATCTGAATCCTTTTTTTGTTATTGTTTAATTCGTAACATTTAAGATTCATTTATTTTTACTAGGTATTTCTTTTATAAGTAGTTTAGTTTAGTTGTAGATTATTTTTGTATTGTTAGCAAATTATTAATTATTAGAAATAGGTTAGGTATTTATAAAATACTAGCAGTGCTGGCGACTTCATCTACTTATATTTTTTAAAATATAATATAGTCTTTCTCAATAAATGGATTATCCAACACTGAAAGAATTTTTCAAATCGGACCAGAGGTTCCTGAGATTAATAATAATAATTAATTTAATAATGAAATTTTAGTTTGTTCAATTTTTAAAATACTTAATAAGTTTTTATACTGTCTCACCTGAAATCGAGTAGCAGACGGTTGATCCTTGAACCTTGAAGGTTTTTCCACATCCCTAAAGCTGCTCTTAGTGACTCCAGACCTCCGTTGCACTACTGCGGCACCATTCGTCATCAGTTCAGAGAGCAGCTTATCTTTCTCTCCAGGTTCCTTCGTCTTGAACTGCAGGCCAGCTTCCGCATCCTCACTTCTAGCGGGAACCTCGCTAGGGTACTGTATGTTCCCGTTAGTTGCAGCCATAGACTTCGCTGAACTGATCTTCCGAAATCTCCCAATAATGACGTCTTCTTCATCGTTCACCGGCACGTTTAATTTATCCTGGCCACCACTCGTCCCTCCTGGTTTTACGGGACTTAATTCAATGTCTTTTTGTGGTAAATCCATTTTTTTCTAAGCTCGATATCGCATATTTTACGCACGCCTGTATGTTATGTTTTTGCCGACCATGCGTTGCATTTACACAGAGTTCAACTTTATGACCGGTTATTATAATAAATAGGTGTTTTGAGAATTTGGAATCAGCATTTATTTTTATGGTTTTATGTCAGGATTTTTGAAATAATCACAATTTTCTAATAAGACTACGGCGACAAAAGCCGACGCGTCCGAAACGCAACAATTTTGACAATTGACTGACTGACTGACAGGTAGTGATGTGCCGAGTATGGCTTGACTCGAGTCAGACTCGATTTTATTATGCGATTCCAACTGACTTGAGTAAGTTGACTCGCTCGTTCTCGATCTCTGTTCCACTCACTCCACGCAATGTTTCGTTTTCCATAGATACATACATTTACTTGGAAAAAATAGCTCCCGCCAAACCGTCAAACTTCGACTGTCCGTCCGTACGAATGACGCGGGATTTTTTATTCAAGAATAATATTGTCTGTGGTAGTCCAATCAATCAATATTATTGTTTGTGGCAGTTCAATTCAGTTAAACTTTGAATAAAACCATAAATGTTGTAAAACAATAATAAATCTTGGGGATTAAGGAATAACAGTCGCTTGACACACATTGGTGATTCGAGTCCGGAATTCGAGTCTGGGATTCGAGTCTGGGATTCGAGTCCGGGATTCGAGTCCGGACTCGAGTCTGGGATTCGAGTCTGGGATTCGAGTCCGGACTCGAGTATGGGATTCGAGCCCGGACTCGAGTCCGGACTCGAGTCTGGGATTCGAGCCCGGACTCGAGTCCGGACTCGAGTCCGTATAAACCGACTCGAGTCGACTCGAGTCACAAAGACAGCGACTCGGCACATCACTACTGACAGGACAGATGAGTTGACGTGCGGAGGGCATCGTGCGAACTTAGTGGTGCCAGGTGGTTGTAGCTGGCCGTATTTTTATGTACAAAAAACTAGAAAAGGCAAATACTAAAATCAATTTAATTTTTCTGAACACCTATTTTTATACTACACTACCCGCCGGCTTAATTAGGTATTCCGTGCTGCCGCCGGGTGTGGACAGGTGTGAAACTTCCGCGCAACAACGCCTGCACAGCTCGTCTTCTCGTCATGTCAATGACATACAATGTAATCTTTTGGCGCAATTATGTTATTTTTTACAGGCAACACTACTTTGCATTTTTTTACTAGCGCCACCTTTATTCAATATTGTGTACACTTTTACTAGTGACATCTAGCGCTAATTATTAGCGCTGGTTACGGTTTTTTTAACGGTGGCGTTAAACGCACAAAAATTGCGTTTTTACTTCTTAGTATCACGGTCAATAACTAGAATTTTAACAAAAGGAGAACTGAATTAAAATCAAACACCGTAGAAATATAAACATATAATGAAATTGCAAACAAAATACAGTCGAAATAATAACTAAAGACGGTCGATATGGAAACAAAAGACGATTCAAATTAAAACAAAAGGCAATCAGAATAAAAAGAAGTGACGATCGAAATAAAAACAAGAGGCGAAACTAAAACAGAAGTCTATCGAAATAAAAAAAACGATCGATTTAGAAATATGAGACGACCTTTAATTTCGGTCGGTAAATGACGATCAAAATTAAAACAAAGCCGATCGAATTAAGAACAAAAAAAATAGGTAGGTACCTTACCACCGAGTATACTTACCATAACCCTGTGGTAATAGTTATAAAAAGGTATCGCTATGCATCGGGTTACATGGCGATTTTGTCATGTACCTAAGTATAACAATAACTGCTCAATTTTGGCACTTGCCTATTTAAAAAAAAATGTATTAGGTAGTTTTTAGTTGGTTCCATAAAAAGGAAACTTCCGAAATGATAATCAGAATATTATCCTAGAATGTCTCTGCATACGCAGCCATGCCGTGCCATCCCCCCATCGTCGCCCCGACGGGATTTTTGTATGTAGAAATTGTCTTGCATACATACGTATGCAGAGACCCTAATTTATGGACTTCTACCAATATAATCGGATTCGAATCCGAAAATACCAAATACAGATTTATAGAGCACCTGGAACCGCCTTCTCATGCAATCGGGCTCCATGGTTGGCTTGCAGAGTTATTGCCGTCATCATAACTGCATTCAAAATGCAAATTTGCAGTTTGGGTGCAGTTAATTGCTTTTTTTCTAGAGCTTTATTCAAACGGGCAAACATGCAAATCCGTTGGCAAAAATTATACCAAATGAAATGAAGCACAGCTCGCAGTAAAACCAATGTAGGTAAGTACTAATATTAAATGTATGTACCTACTTTATTAAAAGAATTTTAAATCAAAGCCTTTGTTTACCTACCGCCTGTTTATCAAACAAATTCGCTTTTATATCGTTCCTATCAAACGGATAAAGCTATGAGTCGAAATCGATATGAAAATTATGACAGCTAAATTGAAATAATGATCTCTACAAATAACATAGGTAAGGTTGATTTAGACTGAAGATTAAACAGTCGGTCAACATAACCAGCACATGTTTTTTCAATGTCAGGAAATCAAATTAAATTTTTTAGGCTCACACCTCAAAATGGTGTGAGGTCCCCTCTGACCTCGGATGATGTGTGTGCTGAGGTACCTATACACACCTGACCTGACGGTGGTGCCGTCAACCGTCACCCCACTAATGGCAGCGGCAAGGCGTCTTGTGACCTCCCTTCACCTTTTGGCGTTTTTGCGTCCCATCGGAACCCGTTTTCAATATTACTTCAAAAGAAGAACCCTCGCAAAAGGCGGCGCAAGCAAACGCTGACAAAATGATTTGTCCTGGCCCATGGAGCACCGCACAGCCCAAACCACTGATAGTACTATTCCAGAGTGTAGGAAAGGAATGCAAGGCTGGCACCACAGAACTCTGGTGGTGGGTCCCGGGGCGGTTTGGGCGGTGTTGGGCGGGTTGTGTGTTTGTGGATGAGATAGTGTTTTAAGTAAATTAATTTTTTTATGTTTATTATTTTGTATATTATAACTTATTTGAACAGATAGACGGACAGACAGAGTTACTTTCGCTCTTGTAAAGCTAGTAAGGATTATTATAGTAAGTATAGATTATTGCTCCAGTTCCACTTTTCTTCAATAATATATATGCGACAATGTAAATCACATGATTACTGCAAAAAAAAAATATACAAAAAAAAACCCCATGAGTTTCTTGTGTCTTCTTCTCATGTCATGGAGGTCGCGATCCGAAGACATAGTAGAGTAGATTAAATAAAAAAAAATGACATGTCAAAGAGATATCTTGCTAATATCCGAATGAATAAACGTACTTTGATTTTTGATTTTTTTATTTTTTTTTAAGTAGGTAGCTGAAATTTTGTAGAGTAAATTCTTTATATTTTTTAGGCATGTAGGCATATGAAATGGGTTTTTTGAATATCCCACGGGATCGAGACCAACACTTCGGAACTCAGCTAGTTAATCATACATCATCATAACCTACCGTCAACAGTAAGTATAATTTCTTACCACATCGGCTGATTTCCAGTCTCCAATCTGGTTTATATAGGTGAATACGTTATTTTGAGTATGGACTAAATTTTATGTTGTTTTTCATAATCGGGATAATAGTTAGCCTAGCCACGCCTAGTGAATAGTTCTAGCAATGGATATTACTCACACTTTAACAAACTTTCATTGTAATAGCTAAATTAAAAATAAACTTGGATGATAAACAAACAAAGCACAAACAGAATACGAGACAAACTAGCATAATTAATCGACCATTGAGTTTGACATGAGAAACATATCAAATTGGTTATGAAATTATCGTAATTTTCCGATTGTGCTCTACTCTATTTAAGACGAAGTTTCCATGAAAATATTTGTATGTTATCTTTTATCACTCGGACAGTAACAATGTTGGCTTTTACAATGATGGTGACAGTTGTTGGTATTTTACCACTTTCTTTGGGATTTATTGATGATGATCTTGAATTTTCTGTGGAATATTTTAAAGAGAGAAATGCTCCTTTCGTTTGTGTAATCACCTGCAATGGTGATGATAAATTGTGTAAGTCTGAGTTTTTGCTTTTTATTGTGTTCCTATCCTTTCATTTCAAATTCATTTATCCTAATCTAGCTTATTTAATTTATATATTACATACATTAATTTAAAAGTGAATAATATTTAGGTACCACAAAATCGGTAGGTACTTTGAATAAAATTTTGACATAAATAACTGTTTGCTCAGAAATAAACTCAGGAAATAAACCGATTTAGTCAGCTTCGATGAGTGTGAGAATTTTATGTTTTGTTTATTAATTTAAATAAGTCTACTATTGATGATGTTTCTACATTCTACCATAAGATTTCTATCATATTCCTATCCATATTCTTAATTTAAAGGGAACACGAAGTTTGTGAAGGCAGCCTCAGCTCAATCTATAGGGGTCTCAGTTATCGACACGACTACATCATGGCAAGATCAAATTGTTCAATGTATGCTGCAGAGATTAACCCATGTTGGTGTTCTTATAGATGCAGATTGTCAGGATACGGGGAAAGTCTTCTATAAGGTATCTCATAAGCTGCTAGTATTTGATTTTGAAGACTCTCTAAATCATACAATACAATAATACAATGTTTATTTATTATTATGAAACTTATTAAACATTTCCCAAATTACATTATAAATCAGTTCCACACTAAGCACAGCTTGTATCGCAGTTACCGAGATACCAATATAAAAATGAAGATGACATTTAATAATTATTCATAGACTAACATACATATTACATACAAATAATATAAATTAAAATTAGGGTTTAGGGTTTTCTATAATCGGACGCGCTTCCCTAAAGCGGCGGTACACAATGCCAGCTGGCCAGAAGTCGGCAGAAAACAAGACATCTTTCACCGACGCTGGGAACCGGAGCACGAAGGATTTAAAGTTAATCATACTCAACTACACGTAGGTAGTTAAGTATGATTAAAAGAATCTTCAAGATAAAATCATACTAAGTTTAAATTGATAACTCTGAATTTAAAATTCCAGGCTTCCCAAGAAATGTGGTTCGATTTCAGGCATGTTTGGCTAATATTAGACAAAAATGGGAGACTTGAAAATAATACAAAAGCTTTTAACTCTTCCGACAAACATGAAATGAAAATATTGAATGAATTAGAAAATATGAACATAAGTGTAGACACAGATATTGTATTGGGTACACTATCAGGTAAGTAAATAAATAACAAATAAGTTAAGGTAATAGAATGCCTTGAGAATATTAAGTTAGGTAAATAGGATAATTACTGGGCGTAATTTTGTTAAGAACACAACAAATGAAGAAACGAACCCAGGACGGGTACTTTAATTCTACGAACGTACGAACGAAAGAAAGAAAATCAGTCATCCTTCCTTCAAAACCGTTCGAATTCGGACGGATGGATGACAGATTTTCTTCTCGAATTATCGTTAGTTTTATAGTAAACATAACAAATTATGCAATTACATTTGTTTACAAACATCCCTATTTCACGTGACTTTACAGGATTTAATGTTTACAATCTGTACGACATTTTCAATTTTGGAAGAGTCCAAGGGGGTAAAATGAAGGTTATGGAGATTGGTTTATGGAGCAAAGAAAATGGTAAAACTGCAAAAATCAATGATGTATAACGTGTAACGTGTAGATATTCTTACAATTGTTGTTGAAATTTATAATTTTAGGCCTTGCCACGAATTTAAATGGTTATAAATACTACAGACGATGGGATTTTGGACAGTGGAAAATGAGGATGATGTCCGTAGTAAGTTTTTTTATAAGTGCAAAGTTAACTTTAACTGTAATAATATAGGTACTTAGGTACCTACACTAAACTTGTACTTCTTCATCAGATCACATCACCGCTAGAAGATTTTATACCGGAAATGGTGACGTCTATACTTCCGTTTCCAGGAGTGTCTGTTATCACTAAAACCTCGACTATTATTCTGATGGTAGTAGCTGAAGTCCATAACATTAAGTATGTGGCATTTCTGCCTCTTATTCTCGTCATTTACATCACTGCATTCTCCTCCACTCTAAACTGTTCCATGTAAACCTCTCGCTTCCCTATTTTCACTTCTATCTTCCCCAAAATAGTCCGTCATCTCTTTTTAGATGTCCCTCACCTTTACCATCATTTAGTTCTGCTTTGTATGTTTGATTAATTTTATATTTTCTTTTCTGTGTTTGAATAAGTGGCATTTTTAGAAAATTTATATAAAAAAATCGCATGTGACAGAATTTGAACCTGCAACCCTTACATACATATCCCTTGTAGTACGTCTACTGCTTGCTTGTGTACGTCTACTGCTAGCCGTGTCTCCCCGGCATAGAATAAGGTTACTCCATCTCATCCCGTGGGTGTCGTAAAAGGCGACTAAGGGATCTGAGGGAGATTAGCAAACCTTAAGTTCTCCCGCGCGGTGGCGAATAAACTGCTTGATCCCTAAGAGGGTTGGTGTCAGGCAGGCGGCCGGCCGTAAAAAATATTCCCAAATGGTCAATGGATGACTTACCTACTGCGCCGACCCCCAAAATAATTTGGGGTTTAGCGGACCCCAAATTATTTTGCCAAATCTAATTACAAAGTATGGTCAATGATGACTTACCGACTGCGCCGACCCTAAATAAAAAAAAACAACTTGGGGCTTAGCGGACCCTGGGCTCCCGAGAGGGATGCAACCGGGAACATCGCTCGGATGAGAAGTACGTCTACTGCTTGCCCCATAGGTGCCTATCGCATCGGGAAGAAATTATGGACATCTATTTGTAGTGTTTTCGACTAAGTCTTGTAGTCTTAGCTTGTAGTAGTGTGATTGTAAGCATGTAAATGTTTTTCTTTTTTATTTTATCACTTACCTATTTTACATATTATTTCTCTTTTTACTTTTAATTAGTTCTTTTCTTTCTTTCTTTCTTTCTACCTTCCCACCTTGTACAACTTCCATAGGGAAAAGAAGAAGTGTGATTTTCTGTTTTCTTTGCAGATTTGTACAGACAGTTACAGACAGGTGGCTTGGTTCTTATGAATCAAACAGCTCAAGAGTGAGTGAAGTAAAACATACCTATATTTCTTATTTAAAAAAAAAACACTGTATTTGTAAAAAAAAAACCATATTTTTCAGGTTGTAGCCAACTCACTCTTCTTTCGAGAACAAGATGTCACTAGCGTACTTCGGTTCAATAGTTTGCTACTGGATAAAGTCACTTTAATACATCCATCAGTCACATCTTTGGAGTAAGTATATTATAAAAAGTATGTACCAACCTATAAATTATATCCATATCAATAGAAATATAACTGTTCTGTAATATAGGTAGGTACATGTAATGATTGATTACCAACGTTATTATGCGGGGGGTACACAATTACACATACCAGTAGCTAGCACACGTCTTGTGTAGGTACTAGCTACTTGCACATATTGTCATGAATTTCATTATTCCGTTTCATAGGCATGTGTGTGTATATCTCCCAATTTTTAACTTTTTTCCCGAACGATTACACTATTTTATTATAGAAAAGTTTAAAAAATATCTACCTATATTCCAAACTTTTTGGAGATCTTCTCTTCAATTGGTGTAGAATACTTTCTTCTTCGTCTTATAAAAGTTTGATTATTACAGGACTAGATATTACTACCGCATACCAACTACAGGACCAGGTGAGAATATAGCATCACTAATTAATTATATAATACTAAACAATGGATTTGCTAGTAGGTACGGTACCTATGTTTCAAATTACCTAGGTGAATTGCTCACCAATTCATCAATTGGCAAACATATTTTATTTAATGTTCGGACTTCGGTTCCAACAATTTTTAGATAATCTACACATATTTTTGTTTTATTTTAATGTTAAGTTTTTAAATAGTACCTACCTATGTCTACCTACTTTATAACCTTTCATTATTTTTTTTTGGCTTGTTCTCATAATATTACAGTAGCAAAATTATATTTGCAAATTATTATAACTTGCTTAAAATATGCGAAATGTAAGTATTTCGCATATTTTTATACAACATAACCAAACACAACCAAAAGTGAAAATTGAAAATAATCGAAATAAAAACAAAGGATAATCGGAATAGAAACAAAAGACGATCAAAATAATTGTTTATTTATAAGACAATCGAAACACAATCTGAATAGAACAAAAAGCAAAAGACGAACTACAGTCAGACAAATCTTTGTCTTCAGGAAAGTTCGAGAATCAGTTTCTGCGACCCCTAAGTGTCGGTGTATGGTGGAGTCTGTTCGGAGTCTCAGCCATTGTGATTATGTTGCTGATTATGGCTGCAACGCTTGAACGTCGACCTTCGGCGGTTCAGTACGCGGTCTTCTCAGTCGCTGCCAGTGTGAGCCAGCAATGTAAGTTATATATTTTTATGGACACATAAAAGGACACATAAAACTCGTTTAGTAAACATGGTCACATACCATACCATTTCTATTCCCGTGGCGACTGATGACACGGGAATGGAATGGAAAAGGAAAATGAAAGAGTCCTCTTCCTGTTCCTGCTTTTCCATAAGTGTCAATTTGCGAATTGACACCAATGGCTCTTTAGACGAATTTATTTTGTATTAACTTGGTACCTACTTGGTAGGTATTCATTGTTTTTAGGGTTCCGTACCTAAAGATAAAAACGGGACCCCATTACTGAGACTTCGCTGTCTGTCTGTCTGTCTGTCTGTCCGTCCGTCCGTCCGTCCGTCCGTCTGTCCGTCTGTCACCAGGCTGTATCTCATGAACCGTAATAGCTAGACGGTTGAAATTTTCACAGAAGATGTATTTCAGTTGCCGCTACAACAACAAATACTAAAAACAAAATAAAACGAATATTTAAGAGGGGCTCCCATACAATAAACGTGTTTTAAAAACATCGAATCGAGTAGGTCATGAAATTCAAAATGGCTACCCTATCTGTCAAATATACCAGTCTGCCTTCACTTACCAAAGAGTTTCTTAATTATAAGTTTCAGATTCTCTTTGTGCAAAGTTTTTTTTTTTCATTTTTTTTTAGTGGTATGATGGAAGTATGAATCGAAGCTAAATATGTCACATTTTCCTATCAAATTTTAAAATTGGTAAACGATTTTAGGGTTCGGTACCCAATTGTGATAGTGGTACGGAACCCTTCGTGCGCGAGTTTCGCACTTGCCGGGTTTTTTTTTCACTTTTTTTAATACCTACCTACCTACCCTTAATTTTTTTTATTTTTAAATTATCTGTTTTTTTGCAGATTTTGAAGACGAAGCCGAAATTCTGAAATCTTCAACGGGTATTAGATTAATATTTTTGTAATTTCAATTATTTTTTTAACTTTATACTTTTTTATTTAGAACAACGAACTTATAAAAGAACAATAAAGAACTTATTATTATTATTAAGATCTAATCTAATAAGATTATGTAGTCGTACAACAGTGTGTTGGGACTTTCGGCGGGAAAGCGGAGACACCATGTCGTGCTCCAATGTTATTTTCGTTAAACTATGTTGTAAACTCGGTTAAATTGTGTAATTTTGGTGGAATCTTATTCAATTTAGTTCCGTGAATGTGCACAAGTGTAGTGAAAACAAAATTGAGTGTTAAACATGGACTTTCCGTCGTTCGCGCCGAAGGTCCTTGAAGGTTATAGTAAAGTTGCCACCGCTTTACCATAACTTGAAACTATAGGCCCGGTCGGGCTAATTTCATGCAAAATACTTGATACTGGCAAGATGTACAAGATGTACGACGCCAAAACTTTATTAAGAAGAAACTTGAAATATTCTAAAACTTGACCCTGGCTGTTCCAAATTGGCCATATCGGTCTCAGACCGAAATAAATAAATAATAACAGTGTGTTATATTATATTACAAAATCTCAAAAACGATTCACCCGTTTTTTATGTTTTTTGATTTGTTAAATACGTATCTGTCGAGAATAGGATTAAATAATATTAAAGGTTGGGGAAAAGTAATGGAAAATTAAATAAAAAGTACCCGGCGGGATTCGAAGACAAATAAGCAGTATTTCCTAAGTGTGGACTAACACTAAGAAATAATGTTTACAAATAAATAGTAGGTATACAAAAACCGTCCTTAAAGAACTTAGTCGGTATTTTTTTTATTTTTTGATATGTAACGACTTTTAAATCAGATTTAACTAGTTAAGAGGAGTATCAACGCCAACGACCTTGAAACTGAAAATCCCTGTCGGGCTCATCGAAAATTGTTGATTATTTTATGACGGAATGTCGTAGAACTTTTTTTTGTGCACAGATTGTAGGTGACATTGTTTCCTACATGTTGGTGTAGTTTTAAGACAAGAACCTCCTATTGGTGCAAAGCCTATCCAAATTTTAGACAAAAAATGTCTGATTTGGCTAAAATGTCGATAGGCTTCAATACGTTTCGACATATTTATTGGAAACTGCACTAAAATATCGGAAACAATGTCGCCTACAATCTGTACACAAAAAAAAGTTCTACGACATTCCGTCATGAAATAATCAACAATTTTCGATGCGCCCGACATGGATTTTCAGTTATAGGGCCCTTAAGCAGATAACTTTGTACCTCGAATAACATATATTCGACGTCCTTTTTTGTTTCGAAGCTCGACGGCTGATAATCTTCTTGACGGGCATTTGCTGCGTGCTAGTCTACAACTACTATACCAGCAGCGTGGTCAGCTACCTCCTGAACGGACCACCACCTTCTTTGAACTCTCTACGGGACTTGCTAGAGAGTCCACTCGATCTGATTCTTGAAGATGTTGGGTATACTCGCAGTTGGTTGAACGTAAGTTACTGTAGAACCCTAGGGATGATTTAATTTGGGTTTTCGAAGCCACATTTGTTCACTCTCTGTTAATTACTTGGTCAAAAGTATATGGTACTGACTTCTATCATTGCCAGACACTGACTTAATGTGCCTTATTCACAGCTTTTCGATACGATATCATACCATCAATAATTGACAAAACTATACCACCAAATGACAAAGATATTGCTAGTATTTCTGCGAAAAGTAGACCTGGCAAACATTTAGCCCACTTGGCCCACTAACATACCCCATGAGAAAAAAAATATTAATTCAAAGTAACCTATTAAACCAAGTTTTATGAACATCGGTTGAAACATAGGTACGACCTGTAGAGGAGAAGAAATATACGTGAAAATACTGACAGGTGAAAAATTTGCCAAGCTTAAACCAGAGACGCTTCGCTCGTTCGGTCAATTATTTATATAGACTTAAAATGTATGGAATTGAAACGTGCTAGTTTTTCATTAACTTATTGTGCGATGATCGTCGTTTAATGGAATAAAACTTCATTGCAGGATCTAAATTACTATTTCGCTAAAAGCCATGCTGTTGATGAAGATGGTATCCGGAAAAAGATTCTAAGCAAAAAGAAGCAAATTGAAACACTTTTACCGGTCGATGAAGGAATTGCTATGGTAAAAGCTGGAGGTAGGTAATACCTTAGGGATGGCTTTGTCCACTTATGCAAGTAAAATTCAACGTTATTCAAAATTATGACAAAGCATTTACTAGCTTAGGTCTAGATTTCTAGATTTATTCCACGCAACCTTTATTTTCTCCTAAATTTGTTACAAATAATTTTCGGATTCGGAAGATTTATGATTTCGGACGGGCAGACTGAGATCAGAGAGGGTTCCCTGACCTCAGTCTACTCGTCCGAAAAATGAGTTTAATTTCATATTACCCATGCGAAAATCGAGAAAAAAACTAACATGAACATTACAAAAATTCTCACCCCCAAAATACTCACTTTATTTGCATATTCTGCGCTCCATATAATGTTCTCTGGCCCAGGCTACGCATACCACACGGAGACAGATATAGCAAACCGGCTCATCTCCAAAACGTTCACACAGTCTGAGCTGTGCGAAGTTGGCTCTCTCGTTTCCATGGAGAAAACGCTGCTGTATCCAGCATTGCAGAATGATAGCCCTTATAAGGAGTTCTTTACTTGGAGGTAAGCTATCGTGTTTGTTTTTAATTCGGCCGTTTTTGTTTCCATGACGGTCGTATTTTGTTTTGTTTCAGTCGACTTTTGTTTACATTTCGATCGACTTTTATTTTTATTTTAATCGTCTTTTTCTGTCTTTTTTAGGGTAAACATGGGAAGTCAGTGACTTACTTTTAAAATTCTGAGACAATTACCCAATAAAGATAGCAGTTTTTAACCGACTTTTAAAAAAAGACTGTGCCACCAACTTACCGCTGTTATGTAATCTGAAGTCAGGCAGTTTTACTGAATAGATCCAGATAGTACTTTGGCTACCCAACTTCAGATTACTTACAGATGATTCAGTGGCACTGTTATTAGGTCCTTTTTTTGAAGTCGGATTTTCAATTTTTATATTAATTTCTAGCCTAACTCGTCTCTTAGAACGCGGCATAGTGTCCTGCATACAACGCCGTACCCTGTCACCGCCCATATCTTGCCAGGCTAGTATGCCGCGGGCGCTGGCGTTGGGCGGTTCGGCTCCTGCATTCATACTGTTGGCTTTGGGCTTTATTCTTGCCACTGCTATCATGTTTATCGAAAGGTGGGTTTGTCTATATCCTTAGGTTCTCCTTATTAATTATAATTACTGACATAACTATTACTAATTTACTAATATTAGTAAGATAGAATTTATTAAGTAGGTACTAATGCAATGACTAATAATTACTAAGTACTTGTACCAATATATTATTATACCTACCTTATCTTACTAATCCTACTCTTACTAATATCACAGATAAATAGTAGGTACAAGTAGGTATAGGTACTAATACCTATTATAATTGCGAAAGTGACTTTGTCTGTCTGTCTATCTGTTACACTTTCACGCGTAAACCTCTGAACCGATTTTGATGAATTTTGGTATAGAGATAGATGGGACCTCGGAGAAGGCTACTTTGATCCCGATATTCCCGCGGGATTGGAACTCTCGCGGTTGAAACCAAGGGGCACAGGTAGTATTAACAAAATTACCACGTCGTGATGTTTTTAAGTTATGCTTAATACCAAAAATTTTATATATTTTATTTTCAGATTTGTGTTCAAACTGCAGTCAAACACTCTATTTACACAACACATACGACATAATCAAACATAGTTTATAGTTTCGTTTTTAATACATTTAATTTTAAAAGTTTCCGTTGTTTTTGTTAGATAGATAATAATAATGAGGAACCACTATTATTTATTACCCATCTAATTTAGATACAAATATGTAAGAAAGTAAAATTAATAAATTGGCACAAATAAATGAATATTGCAGAAAGTTGCACACAGAAACATCGTGTTTTTAATTCGACAACCCAGATAATCTTACTACATGTCGAGTGGTTTAAATCCTACCACCGCTTTAAAACAGCGAACCTGCGAAGTGCGAACTATGTTTGACGTTTTAGGGTTCCGTACCAAAAGGGTTAAAAATGGGACCTTTTTTACCGTTTTTCTGTCACCAGGCTGTATCTCATGAACCGTGATATCTACTCAAATGATTTTTTCACAGATAACGTAGGTATATTTGTCTGTTGCCATTATACTAAAACAGAATAAAATAAAGATTTAAGTGATAATGGTACGGATCATGCGCTAGCTCGACTCGGACTTGTCCCAATACCCTGTATGAAAGTCCGTGTAAGTGACGTAGACTTATTTTATTTTTAATTTGCTTCCCAGTAGGTACAGACTTCTTGTCCTCTCTTCCTTTGTCTTCTCATGTATGAGCAATGTTCCCAGTTGCATCTCTCTCGGGAGCCAAGGTCCGCTAGGTAATATACCACATTATTTGGGGTTAGCACAGTAGGTAGGTCATTCAATAACCGCACCTATTCTCATCCGAGCGATGTTCCCAGTTGCATCCCTCTCGGGAGCCCGGGGTCCGCTAAACCCCAAATTAATTTGGGGTCGGCGCAGTAGGTAGGTCATTATTGACCACACCTCCTGCAAATAGATTTGGCAATATTTTTACGGCCGGCCGCCTGCCTGACACCAACCCTCCTAGGGATCAAGCCGTTTATCCGCCACCGCGCGGAGAGAACTTAAGGTTTGCTAGTCTCACTTAGATCCCTGAGTCGCCTTTTACGACACCCACGGGAGGAGATGAGGTATAGTCCTATTCTATGCCGGTGCTACACGGCTAATTCAATAACCGCACCTACTTACTGCAAATAAAATTGGCAATGTCTCCTTCGGCAGCAGTTTACCCGCCGCCGCAATGATTAGGGACTGGAGAACTTGAGGGCCTCCAAACTAATCTTCATTTATTAGTACACTAGTTAGTAGGTACATAAAAATAATAAACATTATTTAACTAAACATAGTTGTTATGAAGTTATGAAAAGTAACGCCTGAAATGTCTAAAATTAAATAAAAAAAAATGATTTTTAAATTTAGTGACATCTAGTGGTATTGATGTGTAATTTTTTACTAGCGACATCTGTAAGCAAAACTTGTTTTTTTTCTATGTGAACCATCATCAGTAAGAAAATAAATTCTTGTGATTATTACTGTGATATTATTGATATTACGAATTCATTAGTCATGAACATTGACATAATTATATACTGAAATAATTTATACGTTTGTGATTAGAGTAATAATCACCATCATCACCGAAACAAAACATGGTATAAAAATAAAATCGCTTTAAAAATTTCTTAGATCGAAATATGTCTGAATCATATTATTATTATGGCAACATTAATTTGACAATGTCAAACATGTAGGCGGGGCTATGGGCGGGGCGGAACGCGAAGAGCGGGCGGGGGCCGAGGAGGGGAGGGTTTTGAACGGAAGTAGTGTTGCAAAACAATCGATAGTTTCACTATCGATAGTTGACCTCGAAAAATATTCAGGATATCGATTGTTCTATCGATAGTATAGCCACGTGTAAATACTATCGATGCTATCGATAGTACTTTTTACTTTTATTTTTTATACTTTTATTAAACAAAACCGAATAAATCACCTTTCGCGCTTTTTAGGTCGTTGAATTGCACCAAAACAATAAACCTAACCGCCCTCAACATGGGGGTACATTACATTTGACAAGGCAGCAATAGTATCGAAATATTGCTGCCTATCGATATTATAAAACTATCGATAGTATAGATACTATCGATAGTATCGATGGTCGGACATAAAACTATCGATAGTATCGATTATATTGGACATAAAACTATCGATAGTATCGATAATATCGCCGTAACCGATAGTATTGCTAATGAAGCGCTATCGATACTATCGATCGTATTTACACGTGTCGATAATATCGATAGATTATCGATACTATTGATTTTGCCTAGACTATCGATAGCATATCGATAGTCTATCGATAGTGTGACTATCGATAGACAACACTAAACGGAAGTTAATTTTATTTTGCGCGGGGAAGGTTCACGCACTCGCCGCGAGCGGAGTGTTTCTATTTTTTTTAACAATTTTCTTATTTTAGGGTAGAATTTTGTGTTTAATCGTGTCAATACTTATTATTATTAATAATGGCTGTGCACCGGAGTGGACAAATCATCCTGGATTCGCCCAAACATGTTTATTATTCCGGTACAATCGTCGCGGGTTGTGTTGAATTACAATTCGCTAACGCCCCTGTTACACTTTTTTCTGGTAAGATGAAGATTACATTACCTTTTATAAGCTTTTTACTATTAAGAATTACTCTTTAACTTGACTGCGAAGTGAATTTTATCATAAAAATGTTTTGCTCTAAATCTTTACTGCCTCTGAGTATTATCTTGTATCAAGGTTGGTAGAAGAATGCTGCAAAAACTTCATGACGAATTTTGGAGATAAGTATATATACCTACTTAATATGAATAAATACCAAGATATATATATCTTGGTATTTATTCACTGAACTATTTCCAAGGGTGTCAATCTTAGGAGCAACCCGTTCCAAGACTTCTAAGCATATATGTTATAGCGTCCCAAGCTATAACCAGCTAGGGTATGAAGAGATGGGTCCGCTGTCCGGTCCCAATCTTAGGAGCAGAGCCTAATAAATATTTGGAGTTATGAAAGTCTACAATGGCTGTGTGTAGAACTTTTTTATTAGGGTAAAACTTTACAATACTGCGCCACTATTTTGGCGAGGAAGGGGGGAGTTGTTCAAAACCCCTGATACATTTTCAACCCTTGGTAAACCTAGAGCATTACCTGATGTTGTTTCTGTCACAGAAAAGTTTTCTGGGTTGTTGTTATTCAATATTTTAATCCATTAATGATAGACATAAAACTATCATTAATGGAGATTAATGTTCATACAAATTTGTGGCGTAGGATTGTAAAGTGCATCTGATATTAGATAGATGAAGGCCCATTAAGCAGTTGGTCCCGGTTGTTATCTCTGATAGCTGTTGTTAGGTCAAGTTAGAGGCCTTAGGGCGACCTGAAAACTATAACACTAGGTGAGCCACACCACTATATAAAAAAACCGGGCAAGTGCGACACTCGCGCACGAAGGGTTCCGTACCACTATGACATTTGGGTACGGAACCCTAAAATGATTTACATCCAATTTTTAAATTTAGGAAAATGTGAAATATTTAGCTTCAATCTTTACTCCCTTCATACCACTCAAAAAAACAAAAAGAAAAAAAAAACTTTGGCACAAAGAAAATCTGAAACTTATAAGAAACTCTTTGGTAAGTGAAGGCAGACTGGTATATTTGACAGATAGGGCGGCCATTTTGAATTCCACGGCCGCCTCGATTTGCCTCTGACCAATCAGAAGCAACCTCAGATTACAATAAAATTCCCTTGTAGTTTTTGAAACACGTTTGTTGTATGGGAGCTCCTCTTAAATATTTGTTTTATTTTGTTTTTAGTATTTGTTGTTGTAGCGGCAACCGAAATACATCTTCTGTGAAAATTTCGACCGTCTAGCTATTACGGTTCATGAGATACAGCCAGCCAGCCAGACAGACGGACAGACAGACAGCGAAGTCTCAGTAATAGGGTCCCGTACCCTTTGGGTACGGAACCCTAAAAAGAACATTGTTTGATTACATCCTTTTGTTCCAGCTTTACAAGTAACACTAGTAGGTGAAGCGGTCGTGAAGTGGACAGAGCAAGAGTCAGAAACGTACAACGGGAACCAGCGATACAAAGATGTTGATTATCTCGGACAGGAGGACTATGTTAACATCACACAAACACTTGCCGGTGGATATAATAATGGTAAATTAATAAACCACTAGCCGTAACCGTAGCGTGGGACGGCCTGCGACCCGATGGACCGATGACCTTAGGAGGACTGTTGGCAGGGGCTGGATGAGGGAAGCCCTGGATCGAGAGATGCGGCGAAACATGAAGGAGACCTACGTTCAGCAGTGGAAGAACTATGGCTGATGATGATGAATAAACCACTGGCTTAGCTAGCGATGGCAGATTTTGCCCAAATAACATTTTGTTGTCTCTAAGCTCTAAAATTAATCTGTTTTAGATTAATGAGTGTTTTGATTGTATGAAATACTAGCAGTGCCCGCGACTTCGTCCGCGTAGAAAAGTGACTTTCAGGATTTGTTTATTTATTTCTTCTCATCTGAGCGATGTTCCCGGTTGCATCCCTCTCGGGAGCCCGGGGTCCGATAAACCCCAAATTGTTTTTTTTTATTTGGGGTCGGCGCAGACGGTTAGTCATCATTGACCATACCTGCTGCAATTAGATTTGGCAATGTTTTTACGGCCGGCCGCCTGCCTGACACCAACCCTCTTAGGGATCAAGCAGTTTATCCGCCACCGCGCGGGGAGTACTTAAGGTTAGCTAATCTCCCTCAGATCCCTTAGTCGCCTTTACGACACCCACGGGATGAGATGGGGTAACCCTATTCTATGTCGGGGCTACACAGCTAATGTCGGGGCTACACAGCTAGATTTGTTTGTTTATTATTTTGTACTTATAACATCTGTACAAAAATTATATAATACAAAATCCAATTAGATACGGAAATTGACAACAATAACTAAAAAAGACGTTTGTTGTATGGGAGCCCCTCTTAAATTTTTGTTTCATTTTGTTTTTCGTATTTGTTGTTGTAGCGGCTACCGAAATATGTACATCTTCTGTGAAAATGTCAACCGTCTAGCTATAACGGTTCATGAGATACAGCCTGGTGACAGACGGACAGACGGACAGACAGACAGACAGACAGCGAAGTCTCAGTAATAGGGTTTCGTTTTTACCCTTTGGGTACGGAACCCTAAAAAAGAAGTATTAAAAAGTATCGCTGAGCACAACCGCTTTGCAAGGAGCCGACCGCGCTCATACGTGCGCGCGCAATACTTAATACTTATTTGGTTGCAACATACTTACATTTTTAATATCGCGATATCTTTTGAATGAAATGTCCGAATTAAATAATTCAAAAGGTCCTAGAAAGGTATTGAATTCGTCTTGAATATAAAGTAATTTATTTTGATAAGGATTAATACCAAGGTACAAAATAAAAGGTTATTAAAGCGACGGCATTTTAATTATTTACAAAAATTACAAAAACACTTATTGTGAGATAACTACAATAGTTAGACATATGGTTTTGTAGACAATTACATGTTCTACAAAGTTGTAGTACATAGTTTTGTTCTATATCCAATAGTTTTCGCAGCGCACGCGCCGTAAGGAATTTTTTGGTCATTTTTTTCACACCTTGTGTTACATTATTGAACTTTTAGTAAGGATCCCTATTTTTTTTGAAAATATAATATAGCCTATAGCCATCCTCAATAAATGGACTATCTAACACCGAAAGAATTTTTCAAATCGGACCAGTGGTTCCTGAGATTAGCGCGTTCAAACAAACAAACAAAAAAACAAACAAACCCTTCCGCTTTATAATATTAGTATAGATAAAGAAGAAAATCCCCCTTCCCACCAATGTTATACATGGGAAAGTTTAGATTGTTTGTTTGTTTGGATGTTTGTATTTCAATTGCAACAAAGACTGACTGCTATGAAACTTGGAGCTATCCAGATACCTGGAGATCTGGATTGACACACCGGCTACTTATTATTCCGATACTCCCGCGGGATCGGGACTTACGCTGGTGAAACCGCTGGGCGCTGCTAATCTACACTGATTTTATAAAGAGGAAAGATTTGTATTTGTGTGTGTTTGTGTGTATGTTTGTAATGAATAAACTCAAAAACTACAGTGCCGATTTCAAAAATTCTTTCACCTTTAGAATGCTACATTCACCCTGAGTAACATAGGCTTTTATTCCCGATATTCTCCCAGGATCGGGATTTAGGCGGGTGAAACCGCGGGACGCAGCTAAGATTTTATAAAACTGAGTATGCCAAATTGTGCCTTCCTACACCAAGAGTTTCTTTTCTTCAGAACAGATTGAGTTACCTTCAGGGACCCACAAGTACCCGTTCCAGCTACAGATACCCCCAAATGTACCTTCCACATTCAAAGGGGAACGAGGCAAGATCCAGTACATTATTAAAGCAACCTTCACTCATCAGGGCAACCCAGTTGTCAACGAAATGGTGCACGTTATCGACGTTGTCAGCCCCTTTAATTTGAACCTAGGAAATCCTAAAATTGAGGTAATGTGGTATCCTAATCTAGATTATGTTTTTTTTAGTTAAAAGAAATCTGCAGGATTCATTATGATTGTGGACTATTACATTACCAACTCTTCCAGGAACCAATAGAATTCGAACTAGCAGATGACGTATGCGGGTGTTTCTGCAGTTCCAGCATTCTCCGCATCAGGATAAAATTGCCCGTGTCCGGCTACTGTCCCGGGCAAGTCATACCAGTAGAGATCAAGATAGACAACCAGTCCAGTGTGGAAGTCAGGAAGATTATACTACAACTGTTCAAGGTTGGTACACTCTCAGCATCAAGGTACGACTGGCCGTAAGCTTTTCTTATGACACGGTCTAAGATGTAGCACGCTCATCTAAAATCTAGAAGAAGGAAGACGACAGTGGACCAAGATCCAACCCTTCTTTGTTAGTGACTGCCCCGGTCTATGTATCGGAACACGGACAAGTCTCAAGGACACGGACACAGTTTACCAGGCGGAATTGCTGGCCATATGCAGGGCTACAGAGGAGATCCGAAGGTCCAAGGAGAATACCTTTGGTATCTACAGTGACTCCAGGGCGTCGCTGGAGACACTGGTGGCGGAAGGCTCCCGACACCCCCTCGCGGTCATGGCGCGGAGCAATCTTAAGGATTGCTCCAGCCAAAGCAAGCACGTAAGTCTGTTTTGGCTAAAAGCGCATGTTGGCATCGAGGGGAATGAAAGAGCCGACCAACTGGCAAAAGATGCTGCCCGAAAAATGAAAACCCGGCCGAACTACGATCTGTGCCCGGTTTCATTCGTCAAGCGACACATACGATCAGACTCGATTGACGAATGGAACCGGAGATACAAGACGGAGGAAAAGGCAAGGACCACGAAAATGTTTTTCCCAGATGCGAAGGCGGCATACGGGGTGGTGACGAAAATCGTGCCAGACAAACTGCAGACTCAAGTATTGACGGGGCACGGTGGGTTCTCCGAATACCTGTACTCTTACAAGTGTAAGGGGGACCCATCGTGCATCTGCGAACCTGGCACGGAAGAAACTGTACCGCACATTCTCTTCGACTGCCCCGTTTATGGTCGCCAAAGGCACGATGCGTCTTGCAAGTTGGGAAACACAATAACGGCGGCAAACGCAACCAAACTTGTAGGGGACCGCGAAACGAGGGACGTGTTCCTCGAGTTCTGCGTGAAAATTGCTGGAAAAGTGACGAAAAGAAATAAGTAGGAGGGCTCTACCTACGGGTTTTATGATAAAAACCGCGAGCGTAGAAGCATCAGAGAGAGAACACCGCAAAACTCAAGGAACAAGTCCCAAAACAGAACATGAAGCGTAATTTTAGCACGTAACCCATTCATTGTTTATTTAATTTATATGCCGTTTTAACCGTCTAGTCTTTTTAATCTTCGTGTTTTGTGTTGTACTTTTATATAACTTTTACAAATTTTTACTTTATTTTAATATTTTTGACTTGAAATTTATTACGTATGGCTGCCAATCCTGGGCGTTAACTCAGGAAATGGCAAATAAACTCGCCACATGCCAATATGCAATGGAAAGGAGTATGTTGCATATCAGGAAATCAGACAGAATGAAGAATTGTATTATTAGAAATAAAACAAAAACTATAAGCGTCGCAACGAAAATAAGAAGACTGAAATGGAGATGGGCAGGGCATATGATCAGAGGTCACGATAAATGGAGTAAAAAAGTCACAAGATGGTACCCCAGAGAAGGCAAAAGGAAGAAAGGCAGACCACAAAAAAGGTGGGACGATGACATCAGACAGGTTGCTGGAGTGATGTGGAACAGAGTAGCCCAAGAAAGGTCAGAATGGAAAAGGTTGGAGGAGGCCTTTGCCGATTGGCAAACAGATCTGCAGAAGATAAAGAAATCTCAAATAGTAGAATAAGATTAAATATCAGTGTAATAGTGTTTCGATGTAAGATCTGAATAAATGGCTATATTATTATTATTATTATTATGAAATTTATTTTACAATTTTTAAACTAATATATTTATTTCAATTATATTTTGTGATTTTACCTCAAATAGGTTAGCAGCATGGATATTATTGGTCAGAAATAAAACATGACGGAAAAAGTCTCTGGTTATCCCAGAGGATTGACCGAAGCCCCTACTAGGGGATAAAAAAAAAAAAAAAAAAAAAAAAAAAAAAAAAAAAAAAAAAAAAAAAAAAAAACACGGACAAGTCAGCTTGGCGCTAAGAGTTAGGCCGGTGGGTGATAAAGCCGCGACCGAAGACGCCCACCAAGGAACCTCTTTTGGCCGCTTCTTTATAATTTTAGCATAGATAATATGATATTTTTATCCCGAAACCCCACAGTATCGGGACTTTCGCAGGTGACACCGCAGGGCATAGCTAGTATGATACTATGTATAAGTAGACACATCCATAAGTTAGACAGAACTAATTGATTTTGAAACGAGTGTAGCTATATCTATTATATAATTACTAGCTGGTACCCGCGACTTCGTCGGCGTAGAATTATTACATAGTCCTTTTTTCGATAAGCTAATCTCTAAAAATAAATAAATGTAAGTAAGTATAGCTTTTTTTTCTCTTTTCGCGATGTTGTATTGAAATTAAAGACATTTTTCGGTTTTAATCGCGTGGTGTTTATTACTTTTAGCATTGTTTCAACGCTCAACGTTTCGAGACCTTTACAGATCCCTTCTTCAGGATTGACTGAGATGTAATTTGTAATTGTAATGTATATTCGCTTAGATTAGCTCAGTTCAGCTAACTCATTTTGTAATGTTGAGTTAATCAATTAAAGTGTTAATCTATCTCAGCTTAGCTCAGCTCAGCTAACTTAGCTTACCTTAGCTTATCTAACTTTAGTTCAGGTTATCTAACTTAGCTAAGCTCAGGTCATTTACCTTAGTTTAGCTCAGCTAACTTAGCTTAGTTCAGCTAACTTAGCTTAGCTCAGCTCAGCAAACTTAGCTTAGCTTAGCTCAGCTAACTTAGCTTAGCTCAGCTCAGCTAACTTAGCTTAGCTCAGCTAATCAGATAACTTACCTTAGGTTCAGGTACCGATAAGCGTTGGTACAGAAAGAACGGTGGTTTCCAGCGCAAATCGGCGTTTTTTCTGTATACGACCTAAGTCCCGATCCCGCGGGTTTACGGTATCAAAAGTAGCCTATGTCCTTCTCCGAGGTCCCATCTATCTCTATACCAAAATTTATCAAAATCGGTTCAGCGGTTTAGGCGTGAAAGCGCTGTTACCTAAGTCCCGATCCCGCGGGATTTACGGGATCAAAAGTAGCCTATGTCCTTCTCCGAGGTTCCATCTATCTCTATACCAAAATTTATCAAAATCGGTTCAGGTATACGACCTAAGTCCCGATTCCGCGGGATTTACGGGATCAAAAGTAGCCTATGTCCTTGTCCGAGGTCCCATCTATCTCAATACCAAAATTTATCAAAATCGGTTCAGCGGTTTAGGCGTGAAAGCGCTGTTACCTAAGTCCCGATCCCGCGGGATTTACGGGATCAAAAGTAGCCTATGTCCTTCTCCGAGATTCCATCTATCTCTATACCAAAATTTATCAAAATCGGTTCAGGTATACGACCTAAGTCCCGATCCCGCGGGATTTACGGGAACAAAAGTAGCCTATGTCCTTGTCCGAGGTCCCATCTATCTCAATACCAAAATTTATCAAAATCGGTTCAGCGGTTTAGGCGTGAAAGCGCTGTTACCCAAGTCCCGATCCCGCGGGATTTACGGGATCAAAAGTAGCCTATGTCCTTCTCCGAGGTCCCATCTATCTCTATACCAAAATTTATCAAAATCGGTTCAGGTATACGACCTACGTCCCGATCCCGCGGGATTTACGGGATTAAAAGTAGCCTATGTCCTTGTCCGAGGTCCCATCTATCTCAATACCAAAATTTATCAAAATCGGTTCAGCTGTTTAGGAGTGAAAGCGCTGTTACCTAAGTCCCGATCCCGCGGGATTTACGGGATCAAAAGTAGCCTATGTCCTTCTCCGAGGTCCCATCTATCTCTATACCAAAATTTATCAAAATCGGTTCAGCGGTTTAGGCGTGAAAGCGTAACAGACAGACAGACAGAGTTACTTTCGCATTTATAATATTAGTAAGATAAGATTAGTAAGATAAGATAAGATTGCCTCACAGGCATAAGTCAGACAAACCCGTCTGCGATCATCTTGATTGATGACATCATTTTCTTAAAATACTGCGCACAGTTCAAAAAACTGTATTGTTCCTTGAGAGTGATACTAACAAGCGAAGAGGCGCCAACTACTAGGTAAACTGCGGTACATTTTGTACTGGTACCTACGTTTGTACCTACAAGTAGTAATATATTAAACAAAGACCCGGGAAAATATAAAATTACTAGCTGACCCGGCAAACGTTGTTTTGCCTTATAAATTATAGATAGTAGCCGATTCTCAGACCTACTGAATACGAATATAAAATTTCATAAAAATTGGTCAAGCCGTTTCGGAGGAGTACGGTAACTAACACTGTGACATGGAAATTTTATATATTAGATAAGATGAGTTCCAATCGTGAGAGTTAATAAAAAAAGACTTTGAGCTTTAATTTTCTGCAGAGTTGGTACCTACTTGAAACAACAAAGAATAAATTGATTGTGTCGTTCTGTAGTTTCAAATTCTTCTATCTATATCTAAGAAATGCTTTGTTTGATTGATCTATCAACGCAGAGCCTAAACCGCTGATAGTAGAGAGCTGAAATTTGGAGAGTGTGTTCTTTATAAATGATGGAGCCATCCAATAAGAAAGAATTTTTGAAAATTGTTAATGGATCGGGGCTTATGCGGGTAAAACCGCGGGACACAGCTAGTATCTATATAATGCTTAACAAAAAAAAAACTAAACAGAGGGACTTAGTCATATGTAATATAGGTTTTATGGCATAAACATGTTTGCTCTAACGTCGATATCCAGGAAGGAAGCTGTCGACTACGTTTGTATGGGGAAAGTACAGACTTTCCTCTTAATGACCTGCAATATTAATTTTATTTAAATTCCCCAGAAAGAGCGCTACGTGACTCAGCGGCCGCAATCCGAGTTCATTTCCCCCGAAGAAGTCTTACTAACAGTGAACAAGGGTGCGATAATGAGCGGAGCCAAACGCACCTTTACTGTGCCTGTCGCAGTGCCTGCTATGATAGCACCCAACTTAGAAAACTGCAGCATTATCGATGTGGGGTACTTCTTTAGGGTAAGTTAGTCAAAGTACGGGGTCTCTTTGCCTCATACAGGGCCTAATTTCCTACATACGGGGTCCAATTTGCCCCGAACTGTTAGATACGGTTTACTTTACCCTTTGGGTACGGAACAGCGGCCTCAATCCACTTTTATTTCCCCCGAAGAAATCATACTGACGGTGACCAAGGGTGCGATACTAGGGGGGGGGGGGGGGCAACGCCTTTATAGTGCCTGTAGCCGTGCCTGATATATGTGGGGTACTTATTCTTTTAAAAGTCAAAATACGGGTCTCTTTGCCTCAAACAGGGAATATCGGGATTAAAAATAGCCTACTCAGGGTGAATGTAGCTTTTTAATGGCGAAAGAATTTTTGGAATCGGTCCAGTTATTTTTTGAGTTTATTCATTACAAACATACGACACACACACACACACACACACACACTAAAATACAAATATTTCCTCTTTATAATCTTAGTGTAGAAGAAAGTCGTGTTAGTTACACTATTTATAACTCAAGAACAGCTGAACCGATTTGGCTGAAAATTAGTGGGGAGGTAGCTTAGAACCAGGAGACGAACATATGAACTTTTTTTTAACTCTAAGGTAGAACAAAGTTTGCTAATATATAATAAATAAAATTAAATAAAAATCATTGTCAACAGGCCACAGTAAAACTATCAGGCTGCAACAGCGGTATGACGGAAGAATCAGAAATCTGCCTCGGGCTAGTGCCTCTCACAGAGACTGTGACCGAGCCATACGTCCACCCGATGGTACACAGCCTTCCGGACGGGCCCATACCAGACCCAGTACCAATACAGGAAACACTTAACAATCTCAACAACATACAAGTGAATGCGTTTCAAAATAATGCCCCGATGAATGAGGTACCATCAGTCAATACATATCCAATGAACACAACTATGGGTGATACAAATTCGTCTTCATACTACCGTGTGCAAGTTAAACAAAGTTACAGCTCAAGTGATCCGTCCAAGAATTATAATATCGGTTTCGCTATGACCGGGCCCGGGGCGGAAATGACCCCCTTCATTCCGCAGAATACGGGGCCGATGGGCCCCAGTGATTTGAGGATTAATTTGCCCCCCTATCCGGTACAAAATGCCCCGTATCCGGCACAAAATGCCCCGTATCCGGCACAAAATGCCCCGTATCCGGTACAAAATGCCCCTTCTGCCCCTCCAACATATTTGATTAATAAGTAAAAAATAAGGCCTAATTTTTTGAAAAAGAGGTTTTCAAAATTCTGCACGACAATAATTTTGATAATCTTTTTTTTATTAAAAAATTAATAATTCAAGTGTTAGTAAACACTTATAAAATGAAATAAGTATAATGCTTTTCTTAATTTCCAAATTATGATATTACGGATCATTCACACCGTGTCGGCTTGAAAAGTCTCTGTGAGAATGGCCTATGAATTCTGAACAAAAAGTGTACTTAAGGCCTTGAATTTTAATAAGCTAAGTGTTTATAGCTGTATTTAAATTCCTTAGGAACGAATCTAAATAAATAGCAAGTATTTGTTACTTCACGCAAAAACTACCGAACCGATTGCGATGAAACTTAGTATACAGATAGCTGGAGATCTGGATTAACACATCGGATTATCAGGATAACTTTTTAACCCGATATTCCTGCGGGATCGGGGCTTGCGGAGAGTGCTGATATTAAGTTATATTGCAGGAAGTAAGAGGTGCTAAATGTTGTCTAAAAGACTATATTATTAATTAATTTTACAAACGAGCTTAGAATCTGTTATTATTATTTTGAAAGATATTTTGACTGTTACTTTTTATTTAAAAATAAGTCATTTACCCCCTTACTTATAAACGATGTTTAAGTAATGAATGACTGAGTTATGTAACATTTGTCTCTATTTATTAAGAACGCGGCGACTGCTACCATTTCCATACAAACTTAATACCAAAATAAATTATGAAAAATTTAGTTTTCTACCTTAGTATCGATATTATTCGGCTTAAGATTTTACTTTTATAGGGTAAAATCTTATATTTACTCTGGAAAAATGAAAAAAATGATTCTCCGTTTTATTTCATTTCGAATGAATATTTTGGAAAACCTTGTGGTGGGGTTATAAAAGTAAAATCTTAATCCGAATAATATCGATATTAAGGTATAAACTAAATTTTTCATAATTTATTTTGGTATAAGTTTGTATGGAAATGGTAACAGTCGCCACGTTCTTAACGTCATGTGACAGTAAAAGACAAACGATACATAGTTTATGCAGCTGTTAATCATAGTTTATTTTATAATTAAGGGGGTCTGTTAATAAAAATATAATATACCTACACAATAAAATATTACTCGATAACGTAAAACGTTAAACTAAAACGCTTTTTCCTATGTAGCGAAATGCCTAGACGCAAAGTCTAAAAATTGAAGTGCCATTTTATACATTAGGGGGCTATTTCACTAGCGACTCCCATGCACAACGAAAAATCTCTTTTCACCCCCTTAACATTTTCCGATTACGGTAATTTATTTTGGTGTAATTTTCTCGCAAAAAACGAGGCATAAACCTTTTTTTTGTTATTGATTTATTACATTTTTATACAAACTGAAGTGCCATTTTATACATTAGGAGGCTATTTCACTAGTGACTCCCATGCACAACGAAAAATCTCTTTTCACTTTTTACATTTTTATACAAACTGAAAAAGCAAGGAATGATACCTACTCGTTATCCATACAAACGTAGTCGACTGTTTCCTCCCTGTATGGAGAAAGAGTAGATATGTATCCTTGGCTCTTAAGGGTGGATATTTTTTTACCCTCATTGTTTAGAGTAGCAGGCCTCGACTCTCCCGTGAAATAGTCCTCTTAAAGTGCATTTAACTACCTCGAAATATATTTTTTTAAACATTTTAGATTTAAGTCCACTACACGAAAATAAAAAGTCGCCTTTGATCACCTGGGTGATATCACCCAGGTGATTTCAGTCGACAAAGTAGTGTCCTCAAATCACCTTGGAATCATATCACCCAGGTGATTTCAGTCGACATAAGTAGTGTCCTATGATCACCTTGGAATTAAATCACCCAGGTGATCAAAGGCGACTTTTTATTTTCGTGTAGTGGACTTTTATCACCTACTAAACCATGCTAATAAAAACTTTTAAAAACTCACCTGGGTGATATCACCCAGGTGATCAAAGTGGAATAAACCTGCATATTTACTCGATTTCTGGTATATAGATTTAAGTAATATATTATGTAAGTAAGTAAGTATACTTATAAAAACTATTTACTGCAGAAAAATATATAATGCACAATGTATATTTAAATGTTTTTTTTCTAGATGCCTTATTGTGTGCCTATATTATGCTTAAAATTATATTGATCTTTTTATGATACAAATAATTACAATAAATACTGTTATATTAACTTTCTTTGTAGTATTTCATTAATTCCTTATTATCTGAGCTTTTGTCTTTTTTATTTTTATTATTGTGACCGGTTTAAAAAGCAATTACTGGGGGGGTTTAAAAAGATCCTTTTTTCAACCCCCAGGTCTCAGGTTGCTATATCTTAGACTGCATCGCCACTTATCTCAATCTGATGAGATGGACGATAGCGCCAATCCAACTATCTATTCTATTATCTATTACTATTATAAAGCGGAAGAGTTTGTTTGTTTTTTTTGTTTGTTTGAACGCGCTAATCTCAGGAACCACTGGTCCGATTTGAATACTATTATAAAGCGGAAGAGTTTGTTTTTTTGTTTGTTTGTTTGAACGCGCTAATCTCAGGAACCACTGGTCCGATTTGAATACTATTATAAAGCGGAAGAGTTTGTTTTTTTGTTTGTTTGTTTGAACGCGCTAATCTCAGGAACCACTGGTCCGATTTGAAAAATTCTTTCGGTGTTGGATAGTCCATTTATTGAGGAAGGCTATAGGCTACTTTTGATCCCTATATTCCCACGGGATCGGGACTTATGCGGGTGAAACCGCGGGGAGCTGCTATCTAATATATAAAATTTCCATGTCACAGTGTTAGTTACCGTACTCCTCCGAAACGGCTTGACCGATTTTTATGAGATTTTGTATACGTAGGTATTCAGTAGGTCTGAGAATCGGCTACTATCTATAATTTATAAGGCAAAACAACGTTTGCCGGGTCAGCTAGTGTATTATAAAATGTGTGGTGTATTACCCCTTCAAAAAATAACTGCTGAACCAATCGCGATTAAACTCGGAATGTAGATAACTGGAGACCTGGAATAACAAATAGGCTACTATTTATAGCGATATTACCTCGGGAACAAGACTTTTCAGGTGAAACCTTAGGTTGCTGTTAACTTTTAAAAGTCGTAAATTTTAGGGTTCCGTATCTCAAATGGAAAACGGGACCCTTATAGAATCACTTTGTTGTCTGTCTGTCAAGTTTATTATATTACAGACTAGCTGCGTCCCGCGGTTTCACCCGCGTAAGTCCCGATCCCGTGGGAATATCGGGATCAAAAAGCCTATATTACTCAGGGTGAATGAAGCTTTCTAATGGTGAAATAATTTGAAATCGGTCTAGTAGTTTTTGAGTTTATTCATAACAAACATACAGACAAACACAAAAATCTTTCCTTTTTATAATATTAGTATACAGGGTGAACCATTTAAACGGGCCTTCAGGGGGATATCCTAAACTATAAGAGATAGAGAAAAATGCTGAAAGGACTTGCGTCCCCGATTTTGACAAAAACTAAAATGGCTATGATAGATTTTCGAAAAATTTATTACCCTAGCCAGGAATCGAACCTTGTCTATTTGCAAAAAAATAAACATCCTATATTATTGTACTGATCGATAGCGTTGCTGATAAATATCAAATCCTGGAAACAAACATAGTGTGGTAAATCAAGACAAATGCCTCATTTTTAATAAAAATATTATTTTTTACCAAAAAGACATCTATCAGTTGTGCATTACTGCTTACATCAAACATCAAAGCTCATGATTTGAACTGTGTGCGAAATTTTGAAATCAGAACATGATCTGAAATGATGATAAAATGCTAGTGCAGTCGTTCAAATAGAGTTAGGTCGTTGTAATAGGTACGGGTAACAAACAAGTACTTGTACAGATTACTTGGCTATTTCATATTTTTATTAAAAATTGTAATTTTTCTCGATTTACCACAATATGTTTGTTTCCAGGATTTGATCTCTTTCAGCAACACTATCGATCGGTACATTAATAAAGGGTGTTTTTTTTTTTGCAAAAAGACAAGGTTCAATTCCTGGCTAGGGTAATTAATTTTTCAAAAATCTATTAATGCCATTTTAGTTTTTATCAAAATCGGGGACGCAACTCCTTTCAGCATTTTTCGCTCTCTCTTATAGTTTAGGATATCCCCCTGAAGGCCCGTTTAAATGGTTCACCCTGTATATTAGATGTAGATAGACGAAAAGCTGTAAAAAGTCACATACGTACTTGCAAACTTTCGTGTTTATAGGATAGGATGATAGACGAGCGTTTGACCACTACCACCGGTTTTTGTGCGGCCCGCGACAAGAAATTATATCAATAGTCACCTAAGTTTTGGGATTTTGACGCAAATTCGTATGTGTATGCTGAAGGCACGCGAGCTCGCACTGACAACTTACATCCGCCCCCCCCCCCCCCCCCCCCCCCTCATGTCCAGATTGTCAGGTCAGGATCAAAAAGTGTTCAAAATAAGGATTTTTATTGCTCATTAAATTTTTTCAGTCTTACAAAAGTTATTTGGTAAGTTGTACCAAATACCTTTAAAAGCGCCCGTGAGGGTCACCTCACGAGCGCTATCAAAGGTATTTGGTCACTGCCAGCCTAGAGGCTAATATTGGCCGACTGAGGAAACAATATTATGTTCTTTACAGGCGTCAATTTCAATTAATTTCATTGGTCGTATCGAGGAGTCTGGAATGCATTCTCTCAGCGATCGCAGGTATTATCTGCACAGGTGGCCCACGCCCCCCTTGAAATATGTCTGCGCCCCCCAGTTAGGGAACCCCTGGTTTAAGTGATGTACATAGCTACCTACATAATTAAGCTAAACCCGCGCTCGTAAGATAAAAGGACTACATACGCTACATAATACATATCAAAACAGATTTAATTTTGGAAAAGTACCTAGCAACTAAAAACGTTTACCTACAAGACTGCGCACAATTTGTTTTAACTTTATTTTCTTGGACTGATCTCCTTCGACAATTACTTAAAAAGCTTCTTGAAAAACAATTAGATACTGCAATCGTCTGCTGTCTCGTATCGTCGTACTGTCTTCTAAATTAGTTGAAAGATCAACTAATTTAGAAGACACAATGAGGATTGCATGTAGTCCCAAAGATGTCGATATATACAAGCAATAATTAAAAAGTTCAACAACATAATTGTTAAATTATAAATACATTATTTTGTTTTAAAACATGTTACAATACATTTGTTTTTCTAATATGATTCTAAAAAAAGCAGACTTTAAAAACGGAAAATAATAAAATAACGCCTGAAGTTTGAAGTCCTGCAGTTTTACGTAGGATTTGTAAATAATCTATCTGCCCCACTTCAGACTTCATGGGTTTTTTTTTAAGAATTTATATTATTTTTTCTTCGTATTTGAAGTTGGTTTTTAATTTAATGAAATTATTGTTTATTTCATCAGTTATCTGTTGAAATTAAAGCCCTTTGATCGAAAGTGAAATATTTACTGGATTTTGAGGACCAATGTCGTTCGGTTCGATCTCCGGAAATCAGATTAGGTCAGATCCATTTTGGGCCCATTTCGAAGCTTCTCACCTTGCAATTAAAAAAAATAATCATCTCAATCAGTGAAGCCGTCTAAAAGTAATCGGTGAACAACATCCAAAAAAAAACACGCGACGAATTGAGAACCTCCTCGTTTTTTTTAATGCGGTTAATAATATGTATGATTTTGTTTTCAATTTTCCTAAGGCGAAATAAATAACAAAATGAACCGAATACGTATAAGTAGGCAAACACCCTTACTCTGCGGCCCGGTGCTGATACCCACATTGTCCTGTGTGGTCCTTGGTCAGAAAAGTGTGACGACCGCTGGTCTAAGACGTACCACGCAGTAGCATCTAAAAGATAGGATAAGATAGATAGTTTTACCTCAATTTTACAATAAAAGCCAGTGCATTTCATATAATCCGTATAATATTCAATAACATTTTACATAGAATTATAATCAGTTTAGGATAGACATATAATTTTATTAAATAGTAAACTTTTATAAGTATATATAATATCAATAGGCACTTTACACAACAGACACTATTTTTATTTAGACAGAAAAAAAAACTTGAACCCACGACCTTTCTTTTTCTAGCGGGGCGTGCTAACCAAATGCACCAAATGAGCTCACGCCACAGGGTTCAAATAACACATTATTCTTAGTTTAGGCTCGTTGTAAAGGCACTATTAATTAACATCCCCTTATAAAAAACAAACTTCAAAATAAAAATCTGAATTAAATCTCTTATTAATAAACCGCGATGTATAAATAGTAATACACCTCCTTACTTATAAACGACGATTAACTTTATGTAACGTTTGTCCTTTACTGTGACAATGATGTTTCAAAGTTAACAGACGGATACAAACGTTGCATAGACTTAGTTATCGTTTATAAGTAAGGGGAACAATGTTAAAATACTGAATTCTGTAAAAAATCAAACTTAATAAATTTATCCTTTACAATCCTTTACAAGAAAGAAAAAAAACAATACTTCTGAAAAAAACACAACGCACGATAGACGCAGGGCTGGATTCGAACCCGCATCTTACTCGAAACCGGGAGAACGACTTGACCAATTAGTCTAGACTAATTGGTCAATTCATACCGACGCGTCGGTATTGTTTCTTTCAAATATTTCTATGAAAGCACAGTGCAGGCTTAAGCACTTAAAAAATAGTAAGAAAGACAATATTATAGAAAGGCATTAAAAAGGCCATTTTGGACGGAAGACCGTTTTTGTTTCTAAAAAAGTATCAAAGTGTAAAACTCGCCCTAAGGTTTGAATTAAAACATGTTTTTCGTTGATTCATTGCACGTTTTCAAGTCAAAATTGCAAAAAGAAATGACTAGTTATTATATTATATTATAGACATACAGAAAATATATTGTATAAATTGCACTTATGAAACTGTATATAGGTCAATATTATATTATTTTATATTTTAAACAGTAGATCTACATCTTAATAAAATAGGTGTATTTTATCCCTACATACTATACAATACAGGATGTTTATTTTAGACCGGCCATTCGTAAATTCACAAATAAATAGCTATGTCACAGGGTTTCACCTGCATGAACCCCGATTCCGTGGCAATTTTTGAAAATCCTTATGGGATGCCTATACCACATAAAACACACTCTTCAAATATCAGCCCTCTACTATCAGCGGTTTAGGCTGTGCGTTGAACAGTCAGTCAGTCAGGACAAAGCATTTTGTAGAGATAATAATATAGGTAGCGGAAAATGCTACAAGGAGCCGCGTCCTCGATTTTTTCAAAAACAAAATAACATTATTAGACTTTTTTTAGATTCTTCTTCTGTTTTCACGATGTTGTATTGAAATTAAAGACATTTTTCGGTTTGAATCGCGTGGTTTTTATTACTTTTAGCATTGTTACAACGCTCAACGTTTCGAGACCTTACCAGGTCTCTTCTTAGACTTTTTTTTTATTATTACAGGAATCGAACCCGAATCAAAAAAAAATGGAACAAAAAAACACCTATCGTGTTAATCGATAGTGTCGCTGATAAAGAGAGATAAAATCCTGGGAATTATGAGGTGCTAGAAAACACCTTTCACCATTTTCCATCACTAGTAGATCGATAGTCACTTATTGAGTATTATTAGATGTATGTATCCCTGACTAATGTTTTCTTTTTTTGCAAAATAACAAGATCCCTGAAAATACTAAAAAAAATAACTACTAAAATAATCATAATCGGAGAAGCAAGAAGTCTTGTTAGCATTTTTTGCCATCTTTTATAGTTTGGGAAATAGCTTTCGAAGACCGGTTTAAATCACTCATCCTGTATTACCCTTGGAATTGGGATTTTTGCTACTAGTTCAAAGCATCAAATTTTTAAAAATAACATGAAAGAAAATCAATATTAACGGATTCATTGTATTTTTTTTCAAATCTTGCGCTTCTCCTGTAACCATGAAGTGAAAATCCTTGAAACGACATTTTTTTTAAACAAAATAAAAGCGAAATATCAGTAAAATAGTTACACAACCATATTGCGGAAATATTAGAAAAAAAATAACTTAAAATTATGAGTAACGTTAAATGCTTATCTAAAAGAACTAGGAATGGATACCGGATGTCCGCGAAATTTTAAAATAAGTCGTCTTACATCGCAAGTTAAGGGAAAAAACATTATCTTCTTACAAAATAATCCTAAATTAGCGAGACCTGCTCGCATTTGTGTTATGCTTTGTAAAATTAATTTGAATATTTTAAATTCCGCGCGCACCTGGTAGTCCATCCCCGCGGCGCGGCGCGCCAACATGTGTTCAACCACGTATAACTAACTATAAATTCAAAATACATGGCACCACACTCTCAGAACACTTTGTACACTTTGTACAGTCATCAACAAAAGTGAATATCCACCGTATTTTTCTAAAATTGCTATTATTTTAAAGTTTTGTGCTGAAGAAATAGTAGATTGTAATTCTGTCATGGCGTTATGTATGACGTAACTCAATAACTCAATGGTAAAATTAAGAAAAAAATAATACTTTCCACCCTAGGGATGAATTAAGTAATTTTCCACCCGCCCATGAAATTTAAACATTCCGAACATAAGAGATGAAAAAAAAACTGGTCTATATAGACCATTTTATTTATTTTAATACTCTCCGGTGGAGATTCACTCATGTTGCCTGTAAGTACTACACTGTCGTTTTCCAATACTTATATACCTATTATAACGTTTATTCTTACGTATAAAAAGTTTTTTTTTTATTAAAATCTTACGGTTTCGGATGAGGATCCACGAGGGGCTCTGTGGGGGAGAAAAAATGATTATTTATAAGTCGATTTCGATCAAACATAGCTAAGAACACTCGCGTATTAGTCACTTGAGATCGCGGCGACTGTTACCATTTCCATACAAACTTAATACCAAAATAAATTATGAAAAATTTAGTTTTCTACCTCAATATCGATATTATTCGGATTAAGATTTTACTTTTATAGGGTCCCCACCGCAAGGTTTTCTAAAATAATAATTCGAAATGAAATAAAACGGAGAAACATTTTTTTTTCATTTTTACAGAGGAAATTACTTTTTAATGGGAATAATATAAAACAAATGAGATGTAAACTAGTAATTTACGCTGGAAAAATGAAAAAAAAAAATTCTCGGTTTTATTTCATTTCGAATGAATATTTTGGAAAACCTTGTGGTGGGGACCCTTTAAAAGTAAAATCTTAATCCGAATAATATCGATATTAAGGTAGAAAACTAAATTTTTCATAATTTATTTTGGTATTAAGTTTGTATGGAAATGGTAACAGTCGCCGCGTTCTTAATAAGCAAAACACGACAAACAGACAGCGAAGTCTCAGTAATAGGGTCCCGTTTTACCCTTTAGGTACGGAACCCTAAAAAGCAACTTACTGGTGTTCTCTTGGTCCGGTGTCGAAGGTACCGGTGCACTGGCCATTGCGTATGGACTTGGAGGCTGAAAAAACAATCTCAATAATATGTGTGTGCCTTTGTGGCGCGGCGGCGAACGACTCGGCTGTGACGAAGAAGGTTACGGGTTCGATTCCCGCGAAATGCAAGTATTTATTCTTAAAAATAAATATTTGTCTCTGGGCTCGGTGTATGTAGGTATTCTAGGTATGTATTTACAAAAAAACTAATAATATTAAGTACCTATCTATATCCGTTGTCTATTAGTACAAGCCTAGTGTTTAGTTTGGGGCTATATTTCGCTGTGTGTAACGTCGTGCATTGATCTAAAAAGTTGTTGTAAAAAGTTTACAACGACTTCCTCGATTTGCATACGATGACGTTTGTAACTGCAAATAACTTGTAAATATCATAAAATACTTGACACTGGCTAATTTCAAAATGACCGTAATCGGTTCATAACCGATAAGAAATAATAACTGCAACAGAGCACTGAAATGAAACAATACAAGTACGCTGGAATTGCTATACCATACAAAATGACGTTATATCTTTGTGCCGATTTGATTTGCGCCATGTTGCGCTGTTGTCGCGAGTTTTCTATTTAAAGTGATGGTGACCGTCCATGGAACTAATAGTTTCGGAGACGGTCACCATCACTTTCAATAGAAAACGCGCGACAACAGCGCAACATGGCGCAGATCAAATAGGCACAAAATTCAGTGCGAGACCTCCTGTCCAGTGAACAGAGACATGACATCAGCCTTCGGTCTAACTAAACTGCAATCATTATTGTGTAGGTAGGTAGGTATTGGATAATTATTATAACCAGATGGCCTATTTTTGATTATCGTTCGTGTTTATTGAGCACCATATTATTGCACTGAAATGTACTTCAATAAATAATGAATAAAACAAAGTAATAATGGTTCGATTTTTTTATTTTCTTTGAGGTATGAACCGAATATGGCCATTTGGAAAGTAGCCAGTGTCAAGTATTATAATATTTGCAGATACATAACCAAACAGTCAAGTCGAAGAATTCATTGTAAAATGGTGACTTTTTTACAACACCTCTTTACGAGGTGTGGAAGCAACGGAAAAGTCTGTGGTTGGCACTGGTTTTCGTTTTCATAACACTTATACACTTCCACTAAACTAAATTGTTTATTATGACACTGCAATGAGGTGGAACACGCAAAGCTGTGAGCAGATGGTCTAGTCGACTGAGCTTTTTTTTAATTTTGTGGTCTCGCCTGTACTGTGAAGTCAAGTTGGAGTCTTTGTGTTTTAGTGTTAAAATTATCTAAAAATAATCCATCCATGTTGGTGTCTTGTTTAGTCTCAAAGAAAAACATCGTAGGAAAAATGCTCCAACTACATTGAGGCATTTTATTTAAATATAAACTTAAACATAAATGAAACCGGCGAGAGTTGTGAAAATACTATCTACTATTTGACAGTTTTTATTTCAAACTTAGATTAGTCGACTCGCGCCCTCTGCCGGGATAAAAAGTTAGTGCTCCTCCCCATTAAACAATTTAGACGCATTTAACTACTTTTCCCGAAACTAATAATTCAGCAACACATCAACGCAACGCGTTCCCCCCAAAACTCTTACTTAAATAATTTAGCAGCTTCTAAATTCAAAACACAGATTGATACCTACAGAATGATTATTTTTACAAGGGCCTTCAGGGCCAACTCCAGAAATATTTGAATAAAGAAATTGCGTAATTAAAGACATTTTATAATCAAAATGTATCGAAATAAATTAATTTTTCGGTTTTATTCGCGTGGTCTTAGTCCCGAAGAAGAGATCTGTAAAGGTCTAGAAACGTCGAGCATTGAAACAATGCTGAAAGTGATAAACACCACGCCATTTAAACCTAAAAATGAGTTTAATTTCTATCTAACATTCCAAAAACAGAAGAAAAAACTAAAAAAATGAATCTATTGCCATTAAAAATACCTAAAAATACAATCAGACAAGCGTAAGACGGCAAAAGTAATAAGCCTCCGTCCTCCACTACAAACTTAATAAAAAATATACTCTTCAGAAATATTTTAAACAAAACTTACGTAAGGAGCGCCGCCGCCTTGGGGTAACAATGGCATCGTAGCCCCATCAACACCAATGAACCCAATGTTACCAGTTTTTAGCTGACTTACCCCACTCGGGTAAGGAGCTACGTTAGGTGAAGAGGTTGAAAACTGAGGATTAGCACCGGGTGGATTGTTCTGGTACTGATTGGTGGTCATATTCGGGGAAGGTGGGTAGGGATTGGTGGTCATATTCGGGGAAGGTGGGTAGGGATTGGTGGTCATATTCGGGGAAGGTGGGTAGGGATTAGGAGGAGCGTATGGCGAATTTGGGGGGTATGGGGATATACCAGGAGTGGGGTAAGGAGCAGGCCCTTTCGGGTAGTTGGCCCCATTCGGATAAGGTTGATTAGGAGAGTAAACTTCTGGATTTGCGGGGTAAGGTGTGGGTGCGGGGTAAGGTGAGGGTGCGGGGTAAGGTGAGGGTGTGGGGTAAGGTTGGGTGACCACAGGTCCTTGGGGGTAGCTTGTGACCACAGGTCCTTGGGGGTAGCTTGTGACCCCAGGGGCCACTTGTGGGGCAACAATTGCGGGTTGTACATTGGTCGTGACGGGGATGGTTCCGATGAAAAACGGACGCTCTTCACTGTCGTCTTCGTGACAACCCTCCGATTCGATTTCAACCTGCAATTGAAATTTGTCAATAGTAAAAAGGGTACGATCAAGGTTGGTTTATCTACTTGACATTGTTTAATTTATTTATTTTGAAATTTGTTCTATATACAACTATGTTTATAGAACAAATTAAATATTTATTGGCTTCATTGACGTCGTAAGAACGGATGTGCCAGTAAATGGCCTCACTACGCGAGACACTGAAGATCGTGCGAAGTGGAGACGTAAAAGGAGGAAAGCGGACCCCGGGCTTTAGGATGCAACGGAAACATCGCTCAGATAATGATGGAGTTAAATATATTTAATAAGATTATTCATGTTATTTAGAGCTTTTTTAGGGTTTGAGCTCGAAGTCCTTTATAGAAATAGAACTGCTGTCTTACCGACTAAGTAAGTTGACAATATAGATCCCATGTCAGGGGCAGGCTGAAAACCAGTAGCGATGGCGTGGTCTATGACCATGTCATTGCATGACACTGAGCCCTGTACCTTCCATGCACATACTTGCATACAGAGTTGCTTTGTATAGAAATGAGCATCTTCTTTGTACTTACTATATTAATACAAATTATTTTTGTTTTGTTTTTTCCCCTAAGTTAAATTAACATATTGTATCTATATGTGTCTATGGAAAATAAATGGTTTAAATGGTTTAAATGGTTTAGTTGTATTAAGTTTGAATCTACCTGTAATCAATCACTGACCCAAGCAATAATCTCACTACATTGTACCCACCTTAAAGGCATACTTGAGGTCAATAAACCGGCACTTTTCCAAGTTGGGCGCGTCCATATCTGGTATCTGCATATCCACGGTCCAGTTACGGGTGCTCCCGCCCGGGACTGGGCCCTTTTTTAGTTGCAGCAGCATGTCGCTTTGCTGCTTCGTGCCGTGCTCGTGGAGCGCGTGGTAGGTCAAGTTCTATGGATTTAACATTATTATTATACATTTCACCCGCGTAAGTCCCGATCCTGTGGGAATATCGGGATTAAAAGTAGCCTATAGCCTTCCTCAATAAATGGACTATCCAACACTGAAAGAATTTTTCAAATCGGACCAGCGGTTTTAGAGATTAGCGCGTTCAAACAAACAAACAAACAACCAAACAAACTCTTCCGGTTTATAAAAGTAAAATAGATTTCACCCGCGTAAGTCCTGATCCCGTGGGAATATTGGGATCAAAAGTAGCCTGTGTTAATCTGGGTGAAAGTAGCTTTTTATTGGTGACGGAATTTTTGGAATCGGTTCAGTAATATTTGAGTTTATTTATAACAACATACAGACACACACACACAAATACAAATATTTCATCTTTATAATATTAGTGTAGATATAGAAAAAAAAACTGGAGAAGTACGAGTCGAACTACATCATCTGTGAATTTTAAATGTCTAGCTATCACGGTTCATGATGATTTACAGCCTGGTGACAGACAGACAGACGGACAGCGGACACTATGTAATAAAGTTTTAAAAGGTGGGGGTTGGGCGGGTTGTGTGTTTGTGGCTGTGATAGTGTTTTATTACAAACTTATTTTTACAGACAGACAGAGTTACTTTCGCGCTTATCTGGGGGCACGGCAGTGCCCCCGCCAAGTCGAGCAACAAAGCGGCACGGCCGTACCATTCTTTTCTCGAAGGATTTCAGGCCATTTTCGACATCCTATAACTTCGTTGTGAATAAAACTAGAAACCTGAATTTACTGTCATTGCCAAGTTAATCTATTTACTTAAAACGTAACTTTTTTTAAATATTGTTATTATGGTCTCTATAAGATGTTGTTAGATTAGCTAATTAAGTAATAATAAGTTAAGACAGAATGTCCCCGACTCAGAATAACATACATGGATCTCACAACTTTTTAAGGTAGAAGAACTGAGTTGCGTTGCGAGACTTGCTTTTTTTACAAGCATGTTATTGATGGGATAATAATCCCATCAATAACAACATAATAATGTTAGTAAAAATTATAGTAAGTATAAATTATTGCTCCGATTCCACTACAGCTATAAGCGACAATGTGGAATCACATGATCACTGCAAACAAAGAAACCCATAAGATTCTTACGTCTTCTTCTTATTGGAGGTCGCGTTCCGAAGACACACTATAATTACTTAGTGATGATTCAAAACGATCATGTAAATATCTTTTTAAATAAGTATAATTTTGAATTGAATTGGGTACGGAACCCTAAAAGGGTCAGTTCACCTTCCATATCTGGAACTTGAAGTCAAGCTCGACGTTGCTAGTGTTGGTGACCGCCACTTCAATGGGCATGAGCTCGCTGGGGCTATAGCCTCCCTTGGGAACCTTCACTAGCACTTCCGAACTGCCCACAGACATACACCAACAGCAGTATGAGTGGCGGAACTCCATCTCTATTGGATCCTGTGAATAAATCGATTTTTAAGGAAATGTTGCAAGACATTTAACGCCATAAAGCTATCTGGTCTTTAACTAAGTAACTAGGATAGTGAGTGAAGTATTGAGTTACGACAATTTTTTGTTTCAATTCCTAAAAACGCGAAATACAAGGTAGATTTTTAAAGGCCGTCTCAGGGCTAATTCTATTTCAAAACAGTGAGATAGAAAAATGGAAAATGAGTCCTGACAATGACAAATACAGGATGGATCCATCATGACGAAATCCATCCTGTTGTATAATTTTAAACCGTTTGTGGAATGGCACTTACTCTACAATAACGGTTTGTATTCAAGTCCATGGGCGCATGAACCCTGAACTCGATCTTCTTTGTCTGATCCGTCTTGAACGCTCGATCGACCACCGCCTTAACGTGATAGCGAACGTGTCCGACGGTACCTTCGAACGAGGAGGGGGCCGTCTCGGGAATGTGGCACTCAAAAGGGAACACATGGTGGCCTGGGTTTAGATGGTGATCCCCTGCAATAAGTGGGCATAGTCAGGCGCTCCAACGTCAAGACATACCGATTTGCGATATCCGATTAAACATTACGGTGGTCAGAGCTTATTTTTAACCCACAATCATACCGACGAAGCTTTCTTATTGCTCCTCAACCGACCACATGACCAGTTATTTTTTATGTCGAAATCCTATATCTCCACGGGACACCACAAAGTAAAATAAGAGACATCTCTACCGTACGATAAACCGTCGAATTTGGGCATAATAATGGAATGTCACAATTATTGCAGAATTACAGATAAAGAAGAAGAACCTAAGGCGATTAAAAGCAGTGATAAAAAATTGTGGTAACTTTTGGAGATATAACAAGCATTATTACTACATGTTTATTAAGTAAGCCATTAAAGAACTTAAGGGCTTGGTACGTTACATATGCCTTTTTATAGATCGGAAATGGGCTGAACACGTAACGAGGACCATTGATGGGGCAATGGAGGGAGCGCATCCTCCACTGATACCTGAGAGGTGGAACCGCAAAGAAGCTAAACGCTGAATACTGAAACGCTTATTAAAATTTAAGAACTACACTTGAGCAGTTTGTAAATTCTAAATTAGAAAGGGAATTTTTGAGTTTAGGAGCTACCTATTTGTTTAAGTTGGCCTCGAATTTTGAGGAGCGTTTCCGTGTTCGGCCGTTTGATTCTAAAATGTTTGTAAGGTTGAAAATAATAGGCCTAATTATTTATTTATTTTATATTGGTTAGAGCACCCAAACATGCTCTCGTAATAATGACTCTAATCCTAAGTCAATAGGTAGATTCACGTTAACAAAATCCCAGAATTATATTAAAACTGATTAAGACATCATTTAATTTTGTTCGCCTATACTCCTATAGCATAATGCTACTGACAAGCGATGTTAAATAAGCGCTTTGGAAATTTTGTTTTTAAAGCTTTTATCACAGTTTACCTAGTAGTTGGCGCGCCAACTGTGCTTTTATGGAAGGCACTGTCACATACAGAACCTGTCAGCTTGGTATTTATTATATTTTTACAGTTCGAGTACCTATTCGAAAGTCGTAAACGAGAATGAAAATAAAATCAGAAAGTAGGTCAAAGTAACAGGAGCATATAAGGTACCTATAATTACTTACGCTCCCCTCTGAACACAATCCATTAATTTACACCAAGGTCATCCTTTATTCGGCTTTCGGCTGGCATGGCAACATGACGTCATCCATGATTTATGGGCACAATAGCATCTAGTTTAGTAGATTTCGTTTCGAGGAAAATATGGCGGCGTATTTTTTGTTAGGCTTATTTATCCGACGTTGATTAAAGGAATGGATATCTCTTGAATAAGGTAAAGGTAACCGAACGGGTACAACAGCACGGCATAACCGCTGGAAGATTAAAACAAAAACGTAAACATAACTTCTACCAACTGTATGCACAATTGTCTGAAACTCAAGGTTATCCCACTTTGGAACCAATTACAGCAATTAAACCATTATCTGCGGGGTACTTAATCTGTAGGACAATAGTTTCCTCTTAGCAATATATACAATTCAAATTCTGCCTCAGATAAAATACAATCCGGTTAGGGTGGAAATTTCGCAATCCAGTAGGTTATTCCCTGGCTACTATTATTTGATTAATGGCTCCCATTAAATTAATTTAGTTTTAATTATGACTTTTATACAAAAACCCTACCCCATCTCTAAATGGGAGGTCGCACAGCTAGTAATAGGCACATCGGGCACAATTCAAGAACCTATGGTCAAATAAAAAAACACTATCAGCTTAAATAATTATAAATAAATCGTGCTTCTGGGCGATAAAAAGCGTGAGGTCATAACATCCATGTCCTCATGATACAGGGGCCCTTTATTATGCGCTCGTTCTTATCTCTGGCTGGACGTCTTGTCGAGTATGTTGAGATCGAAAAAAAAGAGAAACAACAAGAACACGGATGGATTATAGTTTCTGGTGATGTATAAATCATCTAGATTAAATGTAACTGCCAATATTTATTTAAAGTGAAAATTAAACTCTGACTGAAACTGTGAAACTCTGTCTCACTGTATTAGCGGAAATGGGCTGATCACGTTAGATGAATGCAGATAAACAGATAAGAAGATAGAGTCACTTACTGGATTCATCAAAACAGTTGACTTACATCGTCGAAAACGAAGCAGGACACGATGGCATGCGTGATGATTTGGGATCTTAATTCCAGTTCAATAATCAACAGTATCAAGTCTCATGAAAACCCAATATTTTCAAAAACGATTTTACAAATAAGTTTTTATTTTCCAAGAAATCAAATTTGAAAGTTTAATAAAATAATCCTAAAATTAGCTTGCGACGATAGAACCGTAAGTAAATAATAAATAAAATATATTCAAAACAGAGTGAAGATCACGCAGAAAATGGTAAAAGCCTTGGCCCAGCTATGGGACTAATTACGAGTTAATTTCAGATTGAGATTTCGATTCTTCTTTATGGCCTTCTGCTAGCAGTTAAGAATTGTTTTGCCAGTTACACGTGGGAAGCTAGAAGTGAAGAGTTAAGAGTGGGGTACGGTGGGAGGCTTCATAGTTTTTTAAGAGTAGGGTGGACGTTTGCAAGAGCCGTAAATGGATTGAGTCGGTCTAATGTGTTTCGAACAAAAATTCAAGGAGATTTAGCGAAAACCCGGATGATGGCTTCTGAGCAGTTAAGTCAACCTTAAGGCAACACAAACATCAATGATAAAGGGTTTAATTTAAAAATGTGTAACTCACCGTTCGCGCCTCCAACCACATACATAGTAACATTCACGTACTCCTCATACGATTCATGGTTGATAGTCTCGGTCACATCTCGATCATTGACGCGCCGTGACCTGGTCGATGTCCAGTGGACTTTACAGAACCCTAACACTTCTATCCTAATACCTGAAACATTTTAACTTATTAACTTTATGGTTTTCAACATATTAACGAAAATGACGTCCTGTGTGGCGCGTCGGGCTGAGGTCCCACCGGGTGCAAGTATTTATGCTTAAAATAAATATATTTTTCTGGTCTGGGAGTTTTCTATGTATCATGTGTATATATTTACAAAAAAAGTAAAATATGTAGTATATCCGTTGTCTAGTACCCATAGTACACGCCTAGTGCTTAATTTGGGGCTAGATTTAGTAGTGCAGCCGAAACATTGCAAGGTTCATAAGTATTCGATATAAGTTTGAATAAACAATACATAATAGTGATACAATGGCATAGCAACGTAGCTACTCGTAGTTTCCATACAGTTTATTAATATTCACGAAGTGTACATTGTAATGAAGAAAGCAGACAAGTAGATAGGTACCGAGTACCGACCTATGTATCTTAAAATTTTTACTAATATTATAAAGAGGAAAGATTTAAGTATTTGTTTTGTGTGGTGGGCTACCACTACTTTTGTGTTTAAAAGATAAATAATTTATAGGTAATGTTTAATTTTTCGCCCCGACACAGCCCGACACCCAACTAGATCGATGAATTATCTACTATATAAAAATAAGTCGGGTTTTCCTTCCTGACGCTATAACTCCAGAACGCACGAACCGATTTCCACGGTTTTGCATTCGTTGGAAAGGTCTCGGGCTCCGTGAGGTTTATAGCAAAGAAAATTCATAATTTATAAGGCAAAACAACGTTTGCCGGGTCAGCTATTTTTAATAATTTTGTACTTTGTTGTATACTTAATTATCGTGTTTTTAAGGATTTTTCGCTACTACTTTCTGTCTGCTGTTAGATCAGAGACTTTAGAAGACTATAAATTGCCATAACACTTAGAAAACTGTAGGTAATTCTATCTTTCTAATATCGAACGTCCGGGTACAGTAGACCGACCGCGCAAGTTCAAGCAATGTTTTTTTTTTTCAGGAATATGCAAACCGTAGTCTAAAATTAAAAAAAAACCCAGCCAAGTGCGAGACTCGCGCACGAAGGGTTCCGTACAACTATCACAATTGGGTACGGAACCCTAAAATGGTTTACAACAACCAATTTTTAAATTTGATAGGAAAATGTAAAATACTAAGCTTCGATTCCAACCAATCAGAAGCGACCTCACATTGTAATAAAATTCCCTTGTGGTTTTTTAAACACGTTTGTTGTATGGGAGCCCCTCCTAAATATTTAGGAAGGGCTCCCATACAGACAGACGGACAGCGAAGTCTCAGTAATAGGGTCCCGTTTTTACCCTTTGGGTACGGAACCCTAAAAAACGAAGTTGGTATTGTGACCGGCAGGAAAGTTGAAACATTTTGTCGTGGAAGGGGAAAGTTCGCCCAGTACATTTTACATGCACCTTCTATGAAAAATCGACTTTTGCGCAACCGCCATTTTGTTTCAACTAATCCGCCGCCCACTGTACATATACAGTGGTGGTCATATAATTAAGAACGCTGATATAAAGGGAAGATTTTTTTAACTAAGACGCAAAACTAATTGCATGCATTATTTTTTATTGTTCTTGGTATCGTAAAACTTTTCCATAATACCACTGTATTCATTGATACACATGATTAGCTAAAAATAAATACACAAACTTTTTACACTACTTCTAAACATAGTACTCCTATTTACTGGCTGGCCACATAATTAAGAACGCTCAATAGTTTATACGTTTAATCAAATGTATTAGAGAAAAATCAGTCGATTTGTTACTGTTTGTATAATTTTGGAGCCATTTATTGCTGTAAAAGGTAAAAGTGATTGCTTTTTATGAAAAAACAATGGAAAAAATAAAAGTTGTGATAAATCTACAAGGGAAGTAATAATAAAAGTTCGCCAGAAGAATTTGGTCAAACAAAAAGATAGCCGACCATCTGCAATGTGCAAAAACGATGGTTTACCACACTGTAAAGCATTTTGCTACGTATCAAACTACTTCGAAGGTTCCGCGTGTACCTAAACAGTGAAAAACAACTCCTCGAGATGACCGAAACATCGTTCGTATGGCAAAACAAAATCCTTCTAAAGGGTCCAATGAGCTGAGAAAATAATATTTAGGTGAAAACAACCCTACAGCAATCTCAGCACGCACTATTAGAAGACGTTTGGTAGAAGAAATATTCCACGGAAGGATAGCAAGAAAGGTACCCATGTTGAAACTTTGCCATAGGCAAGTCCAGCTGACATTAGCGAGAAAGTATGAAAACTGGACTGTGCGACATTGGTAAAATGTACTTTTTTTCTGACGAGACGAAAATAAACAGAGTATGTTTCGATGGAAAATGCTATGTACGACGTCCCACGAATACAGCATTCGACCCTAAGTACACGAAAGTTACATTAAAGCACGGTGGTGGAATGTGAAAATTTGGAGATGGTTTTTTGGACATGGTGTTGGACCTGTAAAGTTGATAGAAGGTAACATGGATCAGTTCCAATACAAAAATATACTGGAAGAAACAATGTTATCTTACGCTGAAGACGTTCTACCGGTTATTTGAACATTCCAGCATGACAATGATCCAAAGCACACTGCACGCACCGTAAAGGAATTTCTTACAGCGCAATCAGTTTCTGTCTTAAATTGGTCAGCCAACAGCCCAGATCTAAATCCAAATAGAGAATCTGTGGCTCGAAGTAAAGAAAAAGGTTTCCAATACAAAGTGTGAAAATTTATGAGAGCTATCGAGCTGTATGACGTTTTCGTAGAAGAATGGAACTCTATTTCGCTTGCGAAATATCAAAAATTAATACAGTTAATGCCTCGCCGGTGTAAATTAGTAATTAAAAGCTGTGGATATGCTATTAACTATAAATTTTAGTCAAAAACGTATTAAATTGATTTTTAAATTTTCTGAGCTACATATTATATTGTAATTTTTAAATGTAAGTGTCATACAAAACATTTCCCGAGCAGTTTAATAAATCGTTCTTAATTATTTGTCCAGCTTCAGTACTGTTTGAATGTGTTACTTTGGTGAAATCAATATAATGTGAAAAAAATAATTAGCGATTTTATTATAATATTCCTAAGCTACGTTGCTCTATTAATGTGGCTATTTTATAACATAACTAGATGCTTCTCAGAAAGTACACATCTCTGTGTGTTGACGATTTATATAAAAAACTTCTAGAACTTCAAATCGTTCTTAATTATATGACCACAACTGTATATCGAAATCCACTGTAGCCTAAATACCAACCTACCAATACACATGTGTATCCAATATACATCGCATCGTATGAATGATGGCAGATAATAATGAGTGTCTCAAGGTCAGATCTTGTTGATGTAAAAAACTTTACGACCCTGTGCCATTGAACGATTTTATATACAAAATTACTTTCAAACTAAGAGTAGGTAATTAATATTAGTGGCCAAACAACTCTATAAAACTAGCCTAACATAAAATGTAGTTTAATATTAGTAGGTCTTTTAATTAATGTTGGTTTGATAAGAGAATAAATAATAATTATTCGTCTATTGTATATTATTGTGTTTGATAAAAATAATAAAGCAGTATAGGTGTTATAGGCAGGCACAGTGGTATTAACAGATTGTTTAAAAATAAATAAATGTTGCAGGATGTTGCACACAGCGCAATCTAGTCCTAAATTAAGCAACTAGGCTTGTACTATGGGTACTAGATAACAGATATATTACTTATCATACTTTTTGTTGTAAATACGATCAGTACCTACATATACGATAGGTACATATCGAATATACCCAGATTCCAGAACCAGAAACAAAAATTTATGGTGAGCATTAAATACATGTCTTAAATTGAACCCGCAACCTTCTCTGCGTTGCTGCGGGGGGTTCGCCTGACGCGCCACAGAGACCGTCGTACTGGCGAAGGTTACAAAAAAAACGTGATAAAATATCCCTTTTTTAAAAAATATTTGTAATCAAGATAGTGTTTGTTAATATCGTGTGTGTACCCAAGTCTTAACTTCTTTCAGAATATATTAATACCTATATCTTGCAGTTGGAATTGGCCCTGAAGGCCAGTGAAAATAAACACCCTGTACATTAAATAAAATGACCTGTCGGCTGTCATGCATGATGAATACGCACGCAATATGCGAATTTATGCAGAAGTGAGATAGTTTAACCTAAACTTTTACCACACCCTTTATTCACAACTTTTTTTTCACCTAATGAGCTAACAAAATAGAAAATAGTAAGGTAGAGGTATGTTGAGTTGATTGTCAGACAACTTTCACATACAGTGTATCTTTACAGATGAAATGATTTATGTCCTCCCAGAGTTTCCAAGTTGTAGAGTTATTTATATTAGGTAGGTACCTAGTTAGTTATTGTAGATTGCAACAAAGATGGGTGAGTTTATCTAGCTAGACCAATATTATAAACAGGAATGATTTATTTGTTTGTAATGAATAAGCTACATTATCGAGGTGTACCTACCATAAATACACTTTTGATCCCAATATTGCCACGGGGTCGGGACTTACACGGGTGAAATCGCGGGACACAGCTAGTCATCAATAAATCAGAATAGAATTTAAGAATTTACTTTAGTTTAAGTAATTAATTTATAGATTACAAAATGTGTACCTAATAAATTAATTAATTGGAAATATAATATGTGACCTGATCACAAACTAACATGGTTTTTTTTCACTACTTACAAATATTATTAAATTACTTCTGTGTGTATTACAATTACTAAATTATTTTTATTAATTACCTACTACTTAGGTACCTAGGTATAAGTAATATTAGTCGCCTTGTATCCCCGGCATAGAATAGGGTTACCCTATTCTATGCATAAATAATATTCTATGTCATAGAATATTAATAGTCTTTAGCCACAGTCTTTTGCGACGAATACTTAAACAATATTTCCTAACCTATCTAGGAAGGAAAAAAATGATTTAGGATTTTCGTATATTGGGTTAGCATGAATCAGTTATTATTAAGTCAGTCAGTCAGAATTAAGTACCAACAAAGTTTAATTAATGACAAATTCTTAACCTACTGAATTCTTTTTTCCTCAATAGTGTTTACTACAAAAACTCTAGCTAGCAACCAATTAAGTACCTACATAGAAGTACCGACATACCTAAGTAAGTTACTAACAATTTGTAAATATTTACCTATAACTTCCTAACCTTATTACGTAGGTAGACTCATCAGCAACTGCCAGTCAAATACTGTAAATAAATAGTATACACCTACCTGCCTAAGTGGGTACCTACCCACAAATAACATTCCGCCGCACACTACAGTGTGCAAGTTACGGTGTATAATAAATAACCTAGTTTTATTTTGTTTCGGACATAATCCCAGACAACTCCGTTGTTCATTGCCGACGACAAGGCGCCGAGCGCCGCCGAAATTGAAGGTCATCTCAAAAAAATGGGAGGATTCGATTTCATGCAAACTTACCCCGGAACTTTTTAACTTTATCTTGTTGGAATTTTAATTCACCACGTAAAGTTTGTCCAGGATAGTATACATCGCTAGGACTATCTAATTCTAATCGTCCTTCGTCGAAACCCATATTTTTTAGATTCCAGCGTAACTATTTTTATAAAATTAACGGCATAACCACTCCTCACCAAACAACAATAAAAACTGAAAAAAAAACGGGAAAAATGGAAATGGTGAACGTCATTTTATTTTAACTTTGCTATCAACGTCAATGTCAGTAATTTTTTTTATTGATTATGTACGCAAAATACTTTTTGATCATACAGCTTTATTTAAAAAAAATGTCGTTTCTTTCTTCGTCGTCACTAATCTATTACTAAAATCGTCTCGAAAGCAATGTTCTTTGTGTGCTTGTTGTGAAAACTTTAACAATGAAATCTTCGAATCCCTGTCGAAGCAAAAAGATTGGCTATTTATAACTCGTGCCAAACCATTATTTATCATTGTGTCTGTGTGTGATGTGACCTTGTACTATTTATGTATTCTGTGGTGTGACCAAAAATTAAAAAAAAAAGCATTCGACATGTTTTGGATTTGACGTGTGTGGAGTGGTATTTATTGTAAAATTGTGTTAATTTACCAACAATGGGTAAACTAGACGTAGCTGTGTTACGATACTTAACACCGGAAGACTTCCGAGTGCTTACAGCGGTAAATACAATGCTACATATGAAATAGTATTTGTGCCAACGAACTTAACCTCCAAAGTGAAGTATACAATTATATTGTTTTCTAGGTGGAAATGGGCATGAAGAACCACGAGCTGGTGCCAGGCTCGCTGGTGGCGTCGATAGCGAATCTCCGTCATGGTGGCGTCCACAAACTGATGAAGGAGTTGTGTAAACATAGATTGTTGACATATGAGAGGGGGAAACATTGTAAGTCCGCAAAACATAGCTTCACAATAAATCATTATAGGCTCTATAGCCCACTATACATATGGAACTAGCATGTTTGGCCAGCATTGGGATTCTCTGTAGTGTATTCTCGAATACTGACACTATTCAATTGGTTGGCTTATATTAAATTGTTCCATGCATTTGACCAGCATGTTTGGCCAGTATGTAATAAAAATAAATATCGCAGGACGTCGTACACAGCGCCATCTATCTACAGACTAAGTAACTGGGCTTGTGTTATGGCTACTAGACATACAGAATCATACATATAAAAACACGCAAACCCAGAAACAAATATTTATAGTCAGCATTGACACTTGTTTCCAGCAGTAATCAAACCCGAAACTGTCTGTGTTACAGCTAGGTGTTCGTCCAACATACCACAGAGGTTATCTATATTATTACTAGCTGTTCCGGCAAACATTGTTTTGCCTTATAAATTATAGATAGTAGCCGATTCTCAGACCTACTGAATACGTATACAAAATTTCATAAAAATCGGTCAAGCCGTTTCGGAGGAGTACGGTAACTAACACTGTGACATGGAAATTTTATATATTAGATTATAGATAGTAGCCGATTCTTAGACCTACTGAATACGAATATAAAATTTCATAAAAATTGGTCAAGCCGTTTCGGAGGAGTACGGTAACTAACACTGTGACATGGAAATTTTATATATTAGATGTACAGAACGCAGAAATATTCACCATTGTACTGGCAATTTTCTATCATCTATAATCAACTTGATATTGTCCGACTTATAGAAGGATTTATAATATCAGACAAATAAGTAGCGTTAACACGAAATCACATTAAAATGTTGTTTTCAGACGATGGGTACCGTCTCACTAATGCTGGTTATGACTACTTGGCCCTGAAGGCTCTTACTAACAGAAAGGTGATAGCTTCGTTTGGAAATCAGATCGGAGTTGGCAAGGAGTCTAACATTTATACTGTGGCTGATGAAGACAGGAACCCACTGTGTTTGAAATTACATAGGTAATTAAATAATTGGTATGTTTATTTGACTGCTAAAACACAAATGTGATTTGCATAATAATAGATTATTGAGATAACCAGTGTGCATGTTCGTCATTGTCCATACCTTCTGCAAATAATATTTTTTATTGCTAGCCTGACACCAACCCTACTAGGGACCAAGCGGTTTAGCCGCCACTGCACATGGAGAACTTATAGTCTCATTCACACCCCTTAGTCACTTTTTACAACAGCCACAGGAAGAGATGGGTTAACCCTATTCTATGCTGGTGCAAGACGGCAACTACCTCTTTAACATTTTGCATTGTGACAATCTATTTCTATTGGAAATTCCCATGGGATCTGGGCATATGTGGGTAAACTGCGGGATAGCGCTGGTCTATGTAAGTACCAAAGGCCACCGGTCGTTAAACCCTTGATGATAGTGTTGTATAAAGATACATCATGTAACAAATTTCAAAAATGAAAAAATAGTGTACTGGGCTAAACTACTCAACCGATTTTGATGAAATTTGGTAGGTAAACATGGAACGTGTGTAGGTATGTCCAGTTCAAAAAACTGTGGTATTATCCTATCCACCTTGTATAATATGTATTTATAATTCCTTCAGATTAGGTAGAACCTGCTTCCGCAACGTAAAGAGCAAGCGCGACTACCACGCGCACCGCAACCGCGCCTCCTGGCTCTACCTGTCCCGCATTTCGGCCACCAAGGAGTTTGCCTACATGAAGGCGCTGCACGAGCGAGGGTTCCCGGTGCCCCGACCTCTCGACTTCAACAGGCATTGTGTTGTCATGGAGCTGGTGCAAGGAGGGCCTTTGTGAGTTACTGAGTATCTAATCTATATCTGTCTAGTAGTGGACCGCGACTTTCATTCCGAAAGTCGTGGTTTCGAATCCAGGCCGACCGCGCACCAATGTCTTTTTCTTTAAGAAAAAATTAAGTGCGCTATTAACATCGCTCTTACGGTGAAGGAAAACATCGTGAGGAAACCAACATGTCCTAGGATAAACCACGGTCCGAAGGCATGGGATATTCGCCATTGCGGGGTAGGCTCCCGTGGCGTCTTAAGCCCTCTAAGTAATCACGTACAATGGCCCAATTGTGAGGCTAAGTGCGGAAAAGGCTCAGTGAAACTAACTAACTATCTGTAAAATGCTTTGTCCTGACTGACTGACTGATCAACGCACAGCCTAAACCGCTGATAGTAGAGAGCTGAAATTTAAAGAGTGTGTTCCTTACATGATGTAGGCAACCGACAAGAAAGGATTTTTCGAAATCCCGACGGGATCGCGACTTACGCGAGTGACACCGCTAGTCTATCTATATAAAAGAAAGTCTTGTTAGTTACACTATATAAAACTCAACACGCCTGAACCAATTTGGCTGAAAATTGGTGGAAAGGTAGCTTAGAACCAGGAAACGGACATAGAATACTTTCGTAAATTAAATTTTTACTCATTCTTACTTCTGTTTTTAGGATTCTATAATGTTTTAGAATTTAGAAGAAACCACTTCATAAGTCATATTTTAACATCAAATTCATTCATTTGGATATAGATACCGTACTATCGGTTCGAGCTCAGCAGCTCAGGTATTAGAGCGAAGTTCCGCGATTCGAGCAAATATCTCTCACACAGTTAGGGCCCTGTTTCATAAAGCCGACAATCTGATTTTTATGTCAAGAACTGACTTATTTGTCAAATTGTCACGCTTAGACTGTTTCATAAACGTGACAATTTTGTTTAAAAACGACAGGTGACACCATGACAATTTTGTTGCCTGTCGGCTTTATGAAACAGAAAAATTGTCGAATTGTCGGTTTTCGACATATGTCGCGCCTGTCGGATTGTCAGCTTTATGAAACAGGGGCCAGGTGGTTACCACAGGTGGTCTCTGTCACAGGGTCCGCAAGACACATATGGTTATTCCGCAACATACATCCTCCAAAAATCATTTATTTCCTACCCAGGACTCACGTAACTGCAGTTGAAGACCCAGGAGCTCTCTATGACGAGTTAATGAACCTCATCGTGCGTCTCGGCAACTGCGGAGTGATCCACGGGGACTTCAATGAGTTCAACATCATGATCGACCGCGACAACCGGCCCGTGGTTATTGACTTCCCACAAATGGTGTCCACTGCGCATCCTAATGCTCAACTGTTAGTACCTATAACAAAACTGTAATCTGTCTGCATAGCATATTTCATCACAATAGGTTAAGAAGTTTGTGTGTGAAGAAGTAAAAAACATTGTTTAGTTACTTTAAGGACGAGGCGACTCTTACCATTTCCATACAAACTTAATACCAAAATAAATGATGAAAATTTTTGTTTTCTACCTTAATATCGATATTATTCGGATTAAGATTTTACTTTTAAAGGGTCCCCATCACAAGGTTTTCCAAAATATTTATTCACATTCAAATAAAACGGAGAAACATTTTTCATTGAAAAATGTTTCTCCGTCTTATAGGGACCCTTTAAAATGGGGACCCTTTAAAAGTAAAATCTTAATCCGAATAATATCGATATTAAAGTAGAAAACTAAATTTTTCATAATTTATTTTGGTATTAAGTTTGTATGGAAATGGTAAGAGTCGCCTCGTTCTTAAATGGGTTGGTCCCATTTCAAGTAGGTGAATATTTGACGGCCCCTGTGGCCAGAACGTTGCGGGCTCGATTCCCGCCGGGTGTAAGTATTTATGCTTAAATATAGATATTTGTTTTCTATGTATCATATTATGTTTTTACAAAAAAATAATAAAGTATGCAGTATATCCTTTGTCTATTTCCCACAGTACAAGCCTAGTGCTTAGTTTGGGGCTAGATTGCGCTGTGTGTAACGTCGTGCAATATTTATTTGATTTATTGACTAATTCCTCACCGTACATTTTCCTCAGATACTTCGACCGCGACGTGAAGTGTATCCGCTCGTTCTTCGCGAAGCGCTTCGGCTACGAGAGCGAGGAGCACCCTCGCTTCGAGGAGCTAGAGCGAGACGACGCACTCGACGAGGAGGTCGCGTGCTCCGGATACAAGAGGAGTAAGGATGTTGAGGATGACTTGCTTAATGTGAGGTTTTTTTTAAATTTCGTATGGCCATTTGGAAAGTAGCCAGTGTCAATTATTATAATACTAGCTGCGCCCTGCTGCGGTTTCCCGCGTAAGTCCCGATCCCGCGAGAATATCGGGATAAAAAGTACCCTTTGTGTTGTTTTAGGTCTCCAGCTATGTATTTTCCAAGTTTCATTGCGATCGGTTTAGTAGTTTTTCCGTGAAAGAGTAACAAAGTCACATACATACATATACAAACTTTCGCGTTTATAATATTAAGTAGGATTTTCAGGTTGTCGCATCATTGTAAATGCCTTTTTACAATTACTTTTTCGCAAGGTTTGGAAACAATAAAGTCCATGTTTTGCACTGGTTTTCATTTTCATTGGCGAAACTAAATTAATTAATGTCTCCGAAATGAAACAGTTTACACATTGACGGTGTATGGTTCAGCTCAGACATACATATAGCTAGACCACGCAAATTCATATCCTTCGCGTGTCAGAAAAAACGAGAAAAACCCTGACAAAACGTCGCGGTCGTCGGTACTAACTAGCAGTCCGCGCGCGTCCATAGTTGCCGGACGTCCGTAAAAACTAATAAAATGCCTCGTTGCGTGATTAGTAACTGCAAAATTCCAAAAAAATCGAGCACCTACAGGAACATATTTTATGTGGCTGTGACATCACAGTAGGTATTAAAAAGTCGGCGCGCTCGGTTTTAATACAAATCGAGGTACATGTGACGTCTACCTATTTGTGTGTCTGTGGTGGTCTTTGAAAAACCCTTATTTTTTTTCCCTTCCGGAAACCTATAATAATTTAAATAAAGAAATCGATTAAGTAGGCCCTTTTGGCATAATAAAAAAACCTACTGTATTTTGTTTCCAGGAAATGGGTATAGGATTGGAAGTCAGCGATGATGACGAGGATCCGGAGACTGAAGGCCAGCTCGAGGAGTCTACAGCCAAGTATGAGGAAGATGAACTGGATTCTTTACGGAAACAGGTACCTATTTCATATTCAACTTTTCTCAATTTTAATATTTTTTGTCTCTGTCTTATATTTTATTTAATGTTTTTGACAATTTCCCTCCAAATAACCTTTTTAACTCAAACTCAAACTCAAACTCAAAATTATTTATTCATTTAGAACGTATATTAAACACACATACGTACGTTTTGAAACGTCGAGATTTTATTTTACCGAGGTTTCGGAACGCGCCCTCCGATGAGAAGAAACCACAAGAAACTCATGGGGTTTTTTTTTTCAATTATTTTTTTTTATCATGTTTTATATTACAATCGTCATAATACAGATATTTGTAATTTGAACAGGAGCAGTTAACAATCATGTCCATGGATTCTTTTCATCAAAATATTTAGACGTGCTATAGTACGCCTTATTACACAATTTAAGCTTAATATATTTTTTGAATCTTGTAATGGACATGTCACATACGTCTTCTGGTAGTTTATTATAATAAAGTACACTAGTACTACAGAACGACTTACTTATTTTCTGGAGCCTACTATAGGGCACAGTCAGATCATCCTTATGTCTCAAATTAACCTGACGGACATCACTGTATTTGTGAAATTTACTTGATTTATTCTTATGTACGTATAGCAGATTTTCATATATGTATTGAGAGTACACAGTTAAAATGTTTATCTCTTTAAACTTTTCTTCAAGCGATTCCCTGGGGCCCATTTTGTAGATAGCTCGCACCGCTCTCTTTTGCAAAACAAAAATGGTTTCTATGTCAGCAGCACACCCCCACAGCAGGATACCATATGACATGATGCTGTGAAAGTAACTGAAGTAGACTAGGCGGGCCGTCTCAACATCTGTGTATTCCCGGATTTTCTTAACTGCATAAGCTGCGGAACTAAGCCTTTTGGACAGAGCTTCCACGTGTGGGCCCCATTGAAGCTTAGCGTCTAAAGTTATACCCAGAAAGACAGCTTTATCGACTATTTCGATCTCCTCATTATCAATTTTAACAGTGGTTTTAACTTGTTTTACATTTGGTAGTGTGAATCGAATACATTTAGTTTTAGATCCATTTAGTAGCATATTATTAACATTAAACCAATATACTAATCTAGAGAGAGCATTGTTCACGTCGTCAATATTAGGTTGTCGTCTTTTTACTTTAAATACCAATGAGGTATCATCTGCAAACAATACTATCCCATGATTTTCCTTTACGAGGAAAGGTAAGTCGTTAATATATACCAGAAATAAAAAAGGTCCCAATATGGATCCTTGAGGAACTCCTAAAGTTACAGGTGATCCAGGGGAACGTTTACCGTTAATGTCGACACACTGAATCCTATCACTCAGGTAAGAAGAAAGAAGATCCAATGCGCTGTCCCCGATACCGTAGTGTCGTAGCTTCATGATCAAAGTATCATGTCGAACACAATCGAACGCTTTGGAGAGGTCACAGAATACGCCATATGCATCATGCGACTCCTCCCAAGCATCAAATATGTTTTCAATTAATGCAATGCCCGCATCAGTAGTCGAGCGACCCTTACTAAAACCGAACTGTTTATTGTGTAAAATATTGTTGTCATCAAAATGCTTTAGTAGCTGGTTCAATATAATTTTTTCAAAAATTTTGCTTAATGTAGGTAGTACTGATATGGGTCTAAAATTAGAGGGGTCCGATGTACTACCGGATTTAAATAATGGAATAACTTTACTAAATTTCATTTGATCAGGAAACACGCCACAATCTATGCACCTATTGAATATAATAACAAGCTCAGGTACAATAACTTCTATCAAGGATTTAACAATAGGAACAGAAATCCCCCATAAGTCTTTAGTTTTCTTTACATTGATTTGTTTAAGAATTACTAAAATATCATGTTTTTTAACATATTTGAATTGAAAAGCTTTACTACATTCAGGTACATTTGCTTCTAAAAGAGATTTAGCAATGGGGGTAGATGAGTTTAGGGCTTTTGTCAGAGTAGTAGGCACATTAGTGAAAAAATTCTCAAACTCATTCGCAACATCTTGGTCAGTGTTTGTCATCCTTCCGCCAATGTCCAACTTAAAATCAATATTTTTGTTTAAGACTTTACCAGTTTCAGCATTTATTATTTTCCAAGTGGCTTTAATTTTATCATTACTATTCTTTATTGTAGATTTAATGTGTAAGGACTTCGCTAGTATACAAACTCTTTTAAATATCTTTGAGTAATTTTTAACGTAAGCCCTAAACTCTTCTGATGTATGAAACTGTCTCTCTGCATACAACTGGTAAAGTTTTCGTCTGCTTCTATGAATGCCGACCGTGGCCCAGTCACTGAACTCACGCTTGCCTGATACCACCATTGATCTGGACGTGAAAATAGATTGAAATTGTTCGTTAAGAACCGAAAAAAAGTTGTTGTATAATATGTTTGCATCCATATCACATGGTAGAAATGGCATGATGTTAGCCAAATTCAATTTAAGTTTCTCTAGTCGAACGGCAGTTACTGGCACATATGTTATTTTTCTTTTGGGTATTGGTTTTTTTACTATTACAAAATTGACTAACTGGCCACTATGATCTGATTGTAATTTGTTTATAACAGATTTGCTAGTAGCAGTAACATCTTCGGATATGAAGACGTTATCTATGCAGGTTGCAGTGGTTTCAGTGGTTCTGGTAGGCTCCAGAAACAAATTAGTTAGTTTGTGTGATTGAGACAAATTTAAAAGTATGGTGGAGGAAGAAGATACTTTAAGTAAATCAACATTAAAATCCCCACATACAATCAATTGCTTTTTTGATTTTGTTAGTTTTGCTAACATTGCATCTAATATGTCAATAAATTTATTAAAATTGTATGGCTTTGGTCGTCTGTACACACATGCTATTATTAACTGCTCCAGTTCTACACAAGCTATTTCATTTACACATTCTACAGACATAGATACGATATCTTTTCTTTCTTTATATTTTAGCTGTTTATTCAATAAAATAAGAGAACCTCCTTGCTTCGTATTTACCCTGCAGAATGAGCTGCCAACCTGGTGATTGCTGAAACTGAACATGAGCTCGTGAGCCCGGAGGTGATGCTCAGTTAAGCACACAATATCAATATTTTCAGAGTTCATATACAGTTCCAGTGTTAGTCTTTTGCCCTCTGCAAAGCCACGGATATTCTGATGCACCAGGTTGATATTACTTACATAGTTTATTTTACATTTTTTTATTTGAGGGCAATTATTAAGGTAATTATGATTATTCGACTCATCGGATAGCGCAATTAAAAGTTGACTATTACAGCTAGAGGATACCTCCATTGTCGCAGAATCTATTTTAGACAAACTAACATTTATGTCATTGAGTTTAATGCAAGAGCGTGCCTCTTTTGTCTCAGAAGTTAATTTAAATTAGGTGGATATGAACAATTACCCAATGTCAAATTATTATATTGAAGTCGGTTACAATGCTCAATAGAAGCATTTTGGGTAGCCAAGATATTGGCTGTAGTTTTAAAAAAATAATGTAGCGAAATGGCTACTTGTCTTTTAATATAATCTGAAAGCTTATGCTTACCCTTCGTCAAATAATAATTATTACTAATAATATTATTGATGTCAATAACATTGAATTTCTTATTGTAACAAGATATAGTGTTCAATGTCAAGTTTATGTTATATCTTAGCCTATTTTCCGCAGCTGGCAAGTCATTGTAGTAGGGAAGTGTAAACATTACAATTTTGTTTATATTGAGTGAATCTAAAGTATCACAATATTGAATAAGGTCTCTTTTGGTTAGACTTCCCCTATTTCCCATAAAAATAACTAAATTATCGTTTTTATTAAATTTATAGTTACTAATGCGTTGCATTATCTGTAAATAAGATGCAGATGGCATACAAAAGTTAAAGTAGGACTGTCCCTCCGAGTTAACATTTAATCTGATCCCAAGATTCGATCCACCCTCATCACAGAAGATAACTGTTTGATTTTTATTATTATTAGAAACGGCACACGACTGCTGATTCTGGCTACTTGGTGGCAGTGAGGGTGAGGTGGGACTATTTACTGGTACTGGTACTGGCTGGTTGCAGCGTTCACAACTGAAACCGGTTTGATTTAAAGATTCAAAACGGTCTGCATATTCAGAATTAGATTTAATTAAATTGTCCATTGCCAGCGAATACTCCCTAATAATACCCTGTGACTTGATATACATGCTATTTATTGAATCAAGGGAGCTTTGAAGGTTTTTAAGTTCTAATTCATATTGGAGTATTTCTGTCTCATGTTCCCTTTGACTATTTTTTAATTGTAATGTACAAACATCTAATTTATCTACTAATTCTTTTCTGTTTTTGCAATTTTTAACATTTTTAGTAAATTTCCTAAGGTTATTTATTAAGTTTGTATTTTTTTTAATTACTTTGTTTGTTTTCAAGTATTTTTTTAGTTTTTTACTGCTGCAATTACCCAGGCGCAGCTTGTTTGAGAGTGCATGGCTAGGAGTGTCCTTTGTAAGGTCTATTACATGGGATTTTGCAGCAGTAACCAACTGCGGAGACTGTCCTATGAGCTCATCAAATAATGATTGGTTCTGCTGAGCAGTCACCTGGTATGAGGCATCCTGGAGGCGTGAAATATGCTGATGGGCTTCACAGAGTTCCTGTTCTAACTCCGATATACGTCGCAGGGCCAGTTCATACTCAGCAGAACATTTATCGAACCTATCTAAAATAGTTTGTAGACTGTCCCGCTCTGATCTGACCTCTTCTAAATGTAAATTTAACTTTGACAACTCGGTTTTTAATTTACCATTTTGTGTTAATGTTGAAATTAGTACATTCTCATTGTCTTCTCTCTCAGCATTTAATTGGGAAATAAGGTCTTTGCTGGATTTTAGTTCCTGCAAAGTTAGCTGTAATTTTTGTTCGGCATGAATTCTACGAGTCGTCATTATGAATATACGGTATTAACTAATGAACAAAAATTAATTTAATTGCACGATATTTGTTTAGCATAAAGCAATGACAATGAAAAACGACTACTACTACCTACCTACTTTTAAACGTGAAATAGGTTACCGGTCTGTCAATGTTGTTAAAGAATTTGTGATTATTTACCTGTATGTTACGCCGTAGAATATACTGTAAATGTATACACACGTGAACTGTCGGCAAAAATAAATTCACAACACAATAATTCACTTAGAATATAAATAATTATATTCGAAAGAATCTCACTGACAGAACGACACCGTACCTACTCGATTTACACAAGATTTTAACACTAAAACTGGATATTGTTACATGAATTATACATTAATCGGTAGATAATTACATAAATTAGCGATTAGATCGAAAATTGGGCAGTATAATCAATAAATAATACAATAAAATTGAAATAAATAGAAGACTTATTTCAAACAGCTGTTGGCTCGTAGGGTTGCCAGTGCGGAAAAATGAAACCCTGAAAAAGAAAAGAAACCTGTTCATAGTCAACAAGAAACCCTTATAGTTTCGTCTAGTCCGTCTGTCCGTGGCTTATTCATATATTGTGGTGGGTTTTATTTTACAAAAGTATTACGTTTTTATTTAAAAGGACAGAATGATTTTATAATTTGATTAGTAAATAAATATATAATAATTTACAAAATCATAGTCAATGTAATTTCCTGTTTATAAGTAAGTACTTAATTTTTAAAATTAACGTCGAAATTAAAATTATATACCTACATATTTATGCTTAAAAATAAATTATTTGTTTCTTAGATGTATCTTAAGCATGTATTTACAAAAAGTTCCCATAGTACAAGCCTAGTACTTAGTCTTGGGGTTAGATTGCGCTGAGTGTAACGTCATCCAATTTTTTTTTTCACAGGTTGAAGATTCAATACGTAACGACGAACGCACAAACATACTCACTGACAAAATTGCAACTGTTTCCATCACTAATAATAAAGACGAAGAAATACCACAACTCATACCTGTAGAAAACAACTCAAATAAAGAAAAAGTCAAGTCAAATGACGATCTAGACAAGTCAAATGACGATCTAAACAAGTCAAGTGACGATCCAGACAAGTTAAATGACGATCTAAACAAGTCAAATGACGATCTGAACAAGTCAAATGACGAACTAAACAAAAACTCCCAAAAATATCGCCTAGCAATGATCGAAAAGGCCCTTTCGGACGTTCGGTCGATGAGAACTTACACTTCCGCTAGTACTATCGCACCGGAAGTCGTTAAACAGCAAGTTAAGAAGAATTTGGATACGAGGCAGAAGAAAATGGAGAGGAAAAAGGCGGTGGTCAAGGGTGAAGCGAGCGCTGTAACCAGAGTACGGCGGGATAATAGAGAGACTATACGGGAGAGTAATGGGCTGTGGGGTTGGGATGAGTAGCAACGGATATAGAGGATATATGGACTATATGGGTGCGGGATTTTTCACTCGTTGCACACGCCAGGTCGTAAAACGTGGGTTTTATGATCGATTCACCCTCGATTATAAAGAGATACATTTACTTATAATTATAAGTTGTAAATTTACCCCTTACTTATTAAACGATGATTAACAGATGACTAAAGTTATGTAACGTTTGTCTCAGTCTTTCAAATTTGAAATTTCATGTCACAGTGTAAGACAAACGATAGGTACATAGTTTATCTATAGATTTTAAGTCTACTTATTAATATTTAGTTACCCGACTGCCGAAGGAGGGTTATTTGTAAGATGTTTCTGAATAAATGAATTTATTTACATATTTAACAACCGGATTTTATTCAATTTCTCGTGGAACTCAAGTAGTTTTATTTACACACTAGCTGCGGTACGCGGTTGTACCCGAGTAAGGGATAAAAAGAAGCAATATGTTAATTCAGGTCACCAGTTATCTGTAAGGTCACTTGTCCATCTTTCAATGAAATGTGTTTTTCTGTATTAGATATAGTGTACTTTACTGTTGGTGTACCTAATAAATAAATAAATAAATAAGGTCAACTAGCCGACGACCGTCATAGGGGGCATCACCGTCTACCTTTCGATTTAGGGCTTTGTGGCATGGGTAATACGGACATATGGTCTATAAACCAAAGAGCATATCTTGTTCTTTGGCCCATATACCAAATGTTTGTGTTGTCTATGGCCTGAAGCCCTAAATCGAAAAGTAGACGGTGATGCCCCCTATGACGGTCTTCGGCGAGTTGACCTTATACCATTTTCAGGGTTCCGTGCCCAAAGGGTAAAAACGGGACCCTATCAGTGAGACTTCGCTGTCTGTCTGTCTGTCCGTCCGTCCGTCCGTCTGTCTGTCACCAGGCTGTATCTCATGAACCGTAATAGCTAGACGGTTGAAATTTTCACAGAAGATGTATTTCGGTTGCCGCTACAACAACAAATACAAACACAAAATAAAAACAAAATAAAACAAATATTTAAGAGGGGCTCCCATACAACAAACGTGTTTCAAAAACTACAAAGGAATTCTAGTACAATGTGAGGTCGCTTCTGATTGGTCGAAGTCAAATCGAGTTGGTCATGGAATTCAAAATGGCAGCCCTATCTGTCAAATATACCAGTATGCCTTCACTTACCAAAGAGTTTCTTATAAGTTTCAGATTTTCAGAGAAGTTTTTTTTTTCTTTTTTTTTTTGAGTGGTGTGGTCGTATGAAGGGAGTAAGAGCTAAATATTTCACATTTTCCTATCAAATTTAAAAATTGGATGTACTTAAATCATTTTAGGGTTCCGTACCCAAATGTCATAGTGGTACGGAACCCTTCGTGCGCGAGTGTCGCACTTGCCCGGTTTTTTTTCATTTTTTTATTTAATTGCAATCAGTTCAGTAGTTTTTGTGTAGTAGTGGAGTGGAGGAGTAACAAATACAATCTTAGTTGGAAATCAATTTAGACTAAAAATAAGTACCTACTTTTTAATCAACAAAACTGACACAATCTAACTTCTTTAAATAAAGAACAAGTTTATCAAGAACTAATTTTGCGTATTTTTGAAACTAGTTTTGTTCTTTTTTTCCATCCAGTTATGGTCTCTCATGTAGAGTAGTTGTAAATATGCTTCAGCACAGAAAATCTGAAACAAATAAAAAAATCATGTTAGCCTCCCTCAAAAACATACCCCTCCTTCGGAAGTCAGTGTAGTATAGGTACAGTATAGGTAGATTGTTAAACTAGCAGCGGCCCGCGGTTTGACCCGCGTGAGTCATGATTGATCCCGCGGGAATGTCGGGATAAAAAGTAGCCTATGATGAGTAAATAAATTTGACGACCTCTGTGGCGCGCATGTATGTATTTATAAAAGAAAAATAAATAAAAATATTAGTCCAGTCACCGTAACACAAACTTTTAGGTCACCACGTGGCTAGATGGCGGGGTGTGTTGTTCACAGAATTTATTTATTATATCTCCAGCACTCTGGATACCAGTAACATCGCAATCGGTTCAGTAGTTTTCGCGTGATTGAAACACTCAAACATCTGAACTTTCGCATTAAGAATATTAGTGGTATTTTAGGTGGGGAATTTTCAATTGGCAGGATATTTTGCGCTGAGTGCTTACGAGGTCTACGTTTCGCAAAATGACTAGTATTATTAGTAAAAAGTGGGCCTACTGACCCTGTCACCCGTCTTCGAGACGCCATCAATAACACACATGTATCCGAACACGCTCGTCGATATCTTGGAAGCGCTGACTGTAGCGAAGTTGACTTGCGTGAAGAAAGGATACTCTTCCAAGTAGTAGGTACCCGCTGTTACTGGACAATCCATCCTGAAAACAAAGTTATTTATCATATTCAATCCATTGCCTCTGTGGTGCGTCGGGCGTACGAATGTGGGTTCGATTCCCGCCGTACAAATATGCAGATTGACGCCCATAGATGGCGCTATGTGCAAAGTTTTAATTATCTAAATTCGTTTAACGTTAATTGCCTTCCGTAGGTAGTACCTACAAAAATACATCCCAAGATTATAAAGCTTCATAAACAAAACTTCATAAACATTGATAACGTTAATTCTGTTTGTATTAACCTCGCCTTATCATTGCCAGTTGCCAGCTTGTCAAGCGCAAATTGTGTAAATATAGAATAATTATCGACTCATTTTCTTGCTGGTCAAATAATACCTCACAGCACACACAGTTTCACATTTGGCGGGACGAGCCTAGCCCTTAATAAATGACGGTTTAAGCCAGCTTAAGAGCTTAAGAACATGGTGACTGTTACACATTCAAATAAAACGGAGAAACATTTTTCAATGAAAAAAATGTTTCTCTGTTTTATTTCATTTCGAATGAATATTTTGGAAAACCTTGCGGTGGGGACCCTTTAAAAGTAAAATCTTAATCCGAATAATATCGATATTAAGGTAGAAAACTAAATTACCTATTCATAATTTATTTTGGTATTAAGTTTGTATGGAAATGGTAACAGTCGCCACGTTCTTAAGAGGACAGTCTACCTAATTTCTCCATACAAACTTAGTCAATTGTTTCCGCCCTGAATAAAGACATTACAACAAATATATTTATGCCATAAAACCTATATCTGCCATGACCATGACCACGTTTTGTTTTTTTTTTCAGTTTCTAATTAGAATAGAAATAAGATTCAGAAACATTCAAAATATGGGGGCATGGTCATGGCTGATGTAGGCCTTATGGCATAAATATATTTTTACTAAAATCTTTATCCAGGGAGGAAACAGTTGACTACGTTTGTAAAGTTTGTATGGAGAAGAGAGTAGGTAGAGTATCTTAGACAGCATTGCTGTATACTAACTCAGGTTTAGCATAGTGGAAGATAAGTCCATACGCTTCTTGGTCTGCATCGTCGTCGCTGCAGCCGTTCCTGACCAAGTAGTGTGAATTGAAGTAGTCGCACGTGTCTGTGTTACGGATGTCTTGGCATTTCTTCAGCGTCGCCTGGAACGTGCGATACGTCAGTCGGGCAGCCATTGCGTAACTTTATCACCTACGTATAGATAGATAGTTCCGTTGTGTCTACGCAACTTTTTGTGTGAAATTGACTCTTAAATGCATCCCATTAGTTTCGTAATGTTAACCCAGCATTATTTTAGCCATCTCTAAGTAGGTATACTGATTTTGATTGGACTGTTAAACATGATCACAAAAAAGTAAAACCCCCTTACTTTCTTGTGGTTTTTCACCATCGGAGGGCATATTACGAACCACACATGATTCCAATCACTCCTATTTGTAGATGTTTTAAAATGATCCTGTATTTAAACTTCTTGGTCTCTAGGATGGTTGGTGTTAGACAGGCGAGCGTCCGTAAAAATACTGCCAAATCTATTTGCAGAACGTGAACAATGATGATGACTTACCTACTGGGCCGACCTCAAATAAATAACAACAATTTGGGGTTTAGCGGGGCCCGTCCAATTTATACAACCGGGAACATCGCTCAGATGAGAAGAAGAGTGAATTCTCAATAGTAGGTACCTTAATTTTCCATCCATCTTCCAGATCCCTTGACACATTGAACGCCCCACTGATAGTCGCGTCGTACATCTGTGTATTGACTTTCATCTCGGGCATTTCCACCAGATAGTCGTGGCTGTCCTCACAGGGACCCACGTGGGTTAGCACCAGGTGGGTTGCGGCTGGGTAACATTGTGCCAGCGGGACGAGACTTAAAACGGTGAGTATTATTGGCTGGTATTTCTTGTTTATGTCCTGTGTAAAGAAACTCATGTACGGCACGTGTCGTCGTGCGAATGCCCGACTGCAATGCAGAAGGAGATGGTTGCGGGTTCGGTTCCCGCCGGGTGCAAGTATTTATGCTTATATGAAAATAAAAATTTGTTTGTGGTCTGGATGACTCTATGAATATACACACAATTAAGCATTCGAATAGATAACTTTCTTCTATTTTGGAAGCTGGGGCTAAGCCTTTCCGTCCGTTTTCCGATACGTACGTCGAGACCGATGCAACCGCTAAGGAAGTCTTGTTCCACTGCCGCCTTCCTTCTAGATCAGCGTGTTACATCTAAGACCATATCATCATCGTCACTTACCATTAGGTGAGATAGCAACACTCCCCTAATGCCGGTTCACACATCAATGACTCGTTAAAATCTGAACGAGATAAATTCTATAGTTTAACAATGATTATTATTTAATTTCATTTTGATAGAGGTCATTAGGATGTGATTAGTTCAGATTGAGTGAATATCTGTCTACTTATAGGTAATCAGCTAGATTTAGGGCTTCGTTCACTATTCTCATGTAGGTATCTAAAGTGTTGATTAGTTACTTAACAAATAACGTTAATTGGGAAGTAAAAGTCACGAGTATCATAGGTCAGTACAGTGGCCGGCAAACAACATGGAAAATTTTGACGTGGAAGCGGAAATTTCGCGCAGTACATTTACATGCGACTTCTATTTAAAATCTAGTGGTTTGTCTGAATTCCAGGAATTATATCACCAATCCAAATCCAATCATTATTGAATGAGCGAACCTACGTGAAATATCAATTAACTTATTATTATGTTAGTGAGATGACAATAATTTACGAACAGGGCAGTTTAACAAATGGGTAGTGCTACTTGAGAGTCGTGAAACGCGTCCCAAAGATAATTAACACTTGGCGATTAGCCTACTCGGAAATTTTCTTGAGGATCGTGAAAGAGGCATAGGTGGCGACTGTTACCATTTCCATACAAACTTAATACCAAAATAAATTATGAAAAATTTAGTTTTCTACCTTAATATCGATATTATTCGGATTAAGATTTTACTTTTAAAGGGTCCCCATCACAAGGTTTTCCAAAATATTCATTCGAAATGAAATAAAACGGAGAAACATTTTTTCATTCATAAATGTTTCTTCGTTTTATTTGGTTTGTATGGAAATGGTAAGAGTCGCCACGTCCTTAAGTCAATAGTTCTCATCCGTCCTGGTGAGGTATAATTAACTGTATCTTTATACCTCACCGAGACGGATGAGAACTATGATTATCCATAGAAAATAATAGAACATATTTATCGACAATAAACACACACAAAAGAAAGAACAGCTATATAAAAAGTAGGTACTTATAAAAGAAAACAACACACATTATTAACATAATAACAATAATATATAGAAAAAAAATAAAAATAAAAGTCCAAGGAATCGTGTGCGATAATGATCAAAACTAAAATAAAATAAAGGAAGATCGAAGTAGAAACAAAACAAGAAGGCTGTATCCAACGTTCTATACAATTTACGCAATTTAGTATTAGTTTGCGTAAATTGTATAGAAAGCATGTATAATGCCAAAAGCATTTAAAAGGATTTGGAGCATTTTAATGGATTAATATGGCATGATGCATACACCTACTATTATAAGTATTCGGACTAGGGAATTTGTACATCATGTTCATTTATATCGGTAGGTAAAATCATTGTTTGCGTAAACACGAAATTATATGAAAAGAGTTTCTATACATTTTTCGCGTTTGACCTAAACTTAATACCGTTTTTTGCATTATGAGAACTGATAGAAAGTTGTGCCAAATTAGGTATTTATTACATTATGATAAAATAAAACCTAGGAATAATTTTATATCATGAAAACATTCCATTGAATGTACTTAACTATATCTATAGATAGATACTTTCATTATAAGTTTCCGCAATTATTTCTCTTATCAATAAAACATACCATAACTGACTTACACACAAGAAGACTGCCATAGAGATAGATAAGATATAAAAATACCCAATTAATATAGAAGTAAGAGCTGTACGAGTAGTCAAAATAACAGCTAATATAGTGGAAATAATTAACTACATACTGTTTTTTTTTTATTAAAAAAAATCCTATCCACTGCTATCCGATAAAGTAGGTATTTTATTTAATTCAAAATCAATAATATTATTTCGCACCGTTGAAGTAGGTATGCACTATGCACTACTGTACACTACACGTGCGTGTCTTTCTAATCCATACAAAACAAAAAAGTGTGGTTTACTGCACCAGAAGTGTCGCAAATTCAAGGTCTAAAAACGATTATGTGGTGAAGTCTACACTACACTTGCCTCTCTCAAATACCTACAAAACAAAAAAGTGTTGCTTGCTGCACCAGAAGTGTCGCAAATTCAAGGTCTAAAAACGATTATGTAGTGTAGTCTACACTACACTTGTCTCTCTCAAATACCTACAAAACAAAAAAGTGTTGCTTGCTGCACCAGAAGTGTCGCAAATTCAAGGTCTAAAAATGATCATTCGCGACAGTTTTTAACTTATAAAGGTTGCGGAAGAAGTAGGTAAGGCTACTTAAACTCGACATTGGCAGCAAGAGACACACCTCCTGTTACATTATAGGGCTCCATTGGCGGCCACGCGCGGCGCCCGCACCAATCTATCAAAGAGCGAACGAACGTTCAGTAGCTCCTTGCCATCCGTACTAGCTTCACGTTCAAAATGTCTACAGACAATCTCACAGCGTTACTTTATTCGCCGAAGGATCTGAGACTGGTAAATACTATATATTTTTCTTAGTTTATTTGATTAATGTAAGTAATGGCTTTTTCCTGGTTAAGTTTTAACTATTGATTAAGGTAGTAATTGATTTTTTAATCCATTAATTGGAATGTGTAGTGGATAATCAACTTTAATTCTACTAATATTTTACCCGCGAATGTTTGTAAGGACTGTTTTACTCTTTCACGGAAAAACTACTGAACAGTTAGCGTTGGAACTGGGAATGTAGAAAGCTCGAATTCCGGAATAATACAAATAAGTACTACTATTTTGTATTGATTTCAAATACACGTGAATCCACGGGATGCATCTAGTTTAAAGGCATGTTTTATGTATTTTACCTTAACCATTAACGTCTAAAAATACATGTATTATCGTATTTTTATAGTTGTTTTGTTCTCATAATGCCTAAATGCATTATACATTCATTATGGATTTTATTTTAAAAATAGTGTTTGGCAGACGAGAAGACCGTGCCTACCTCAATGTGTTTGGCGGATGATTTTATGGGAACTTTCCAATACCATGTTCTTAGCTTCATACTTTGCATTGTAAAACGCAAAGCAAATTTTACTATCTAGGTCAGTGCATTACATTATACTAATGCTGTTTCCTCAAGCAAAGTTTTTCTTACTAAGGTCAATGTTTTCTTTCTGTACCTATATACCAATTTGAATAAATAAAGAAGAACCTTTACCTATATTTAAAACAACTGTACCAACATACGTAGGTACCTACTCGTAGTATTAAAGGTGCCCACTTAAAACCTAGCTTCATTGCCTGCAACGTGCTGCTAAATACTCGTACTTTATTGATTTGAACTCTTGACATGATGATTTTATTATTGATCTGATAAACGTAACTACCTACCTATCCACGCAGTTTCCATGGACAGAAATGCGTAATAGAAAAAACTCTCTCCCAGATTCCTTAATTGTCCTTTTAAGACACCCACGGGAATAGATGGGTTATCCGGGTTATCCCACCTTTTCCCGTGGGTGTCGTGAAGCCCCTGCATAGAATATGGATACCGTAACCTTATTCTATACCGGGGCTAAACGGTTGTATACATATATGTATTATTAATTAAACAATAACATTTATTAAAATAAACACAGCGGTACAGGGACAGAATATAATACTTAAACACAATATTTCAAAAGTAAATAATCAATTATATAAGTAAGTAGGTACCTAGATACTATACCTATAACAGTTGACAAAAAAAGTGAATTAAAGTTATCAAACCGTACCGCTTCACGTTGATAAAACCTATTTATTGTTGCGTAATTTAGTTTACTATTATTATTCGCATTATTTCTTTATCTTTTTTTCGTTTGTATTACCACTGTAGAAAGCGCCGAGGCTCATACTTAGGTAAATATATTGTGGTATTGCAATGTGAATCACATGAGTTTCTTGTGTCTTTTTCTCATTGGAAATCGCGTTCCGAAAACATACTATTCAAAATGTGGCACTCCATATCGAAATACCAAATTGTGTGCCAACTAATGAATGAGTAGATAACAAATATTTACAATAATGTATGTAGGTAGGTATATTGTATTGTATTCTTATTTACACTACATTATGAATAGACAAGATAAATCTTAGCTACATATTATGACAAAATAATATTGAAATTATAAATACCTACCTAACCCACCTACTTATAGTATTTTATTTGCACGTTTGCTGCCATGAGTGCCATTTAAATATGCTAATATTAGTATCGTTATCTATTGGTATTGGGATTACAAATACTGACATTAAATTAGAGTTATTACTTATTAGTAGGTATAGCAATCTTACATCATATTTGCATAAACGTAAATAACCCTTCTCTGCGTCGTGCAGTCGGGTAAAACACCCGGGCGCCATTCAACTCTCCATACAATTTTTGCATTTTTACGCAAAAGTGACAACGCGCGTTCTTTCAACTTTCTATACAAGTACCTTCCCAATTACCTACGTATAATTGACAACGGGTGTCCTTGCACCTTTCCATAAAATTTTCGCGTTTACGCAAAAGTGATAATGCGTGTCCTTTCACGTTCCATACAATTTTCGCGTTTACGCAAAAGTGATAACACGTGTCCTTTCACGTTCCATACAATTTTCGCGTTTACGCAAAAGTGATAACGCGTGTCCTTTCACGTTCCATACAATTTTCGAGTTTACGCAAAAGTGATAGGCCGTGTCTTTTGATGTTCCATACAATTTTCACGTTTACGCCTTACTCGCACTAGTGGTAAAGGATATGTCTACAAATTCTATTTATTGTTTCAGGTCCAGACTGCTATTCCTGAAATATCAGAATGTGGTAAGTGAAATATTTATTATACCAGCAAGGTTAGGCAAGGCAAGGTCCAATAATAGGTAAAACCAATTTTGGAACATGATTGAACAACAAACAAAAATTTATGTCAGTATAATTTGGAGAGCGACAGCTTCTAGGACAGCGTCTTGTCAACTTAGACCGCAACAACATAATACAATACCGTTATTTTTTTTTTTCAAAATTCCTTAAATATCATTATTTTAGAAATTAATAACGAAAACCTAAATAGCTTTTTTTTTAATCTTATTTTGTTAATAACATTCGCAAATTTTTATGTGCTAATATATGCTTAAAAAACATTTTTCTAGACGTCATTCCGAATCGAATGAGCTATCGTACATATTTTTAGGAGCTTTACTTCTATTTAACACGTTTTTAAACTTGTGAACTAGTCTATATGCCGTGAATTGCCGTGTAACACCTGTAAAAATAATTTCATGGGATTTGTAATATAAAAAAAATAACCGTCTAGCTATTACGCTGCCATCCCCTCCATCGTCGCCCCGACGGGATTTTTGTGTGGAGAAATTAGCACGTCCCGTACGGGAAACGTTACGTATGCAGAGACCTTAGGATGGCTGTATTTACATTCCAGAGGTGCTACTCCGTATGGATTGTGTCGGCATCTGCGGCTCGGACGTGCACTACTGGCAGTCAGGAGCGTGCGGACATTTCGTGCTCAAAGACCCCATGATCATGGGACACGAAGCTTCGGGAGTTGTGGCTAAAGTTAGTATAAATATAGTATGATGACCTCGGTGGCGCGTCGTCCGAAAGCGCGACTGCAATGTAGAAGGTTGCTGGTTCGATTCCCGTCGGGTAAAAGTATTAATGCTTAAAAAATAAATGTATGTGTCTGGTCTGGGTGGGTGTGTATAATATGTATATATCCGTTGTCTAATCACCGTAACACAAGCTTAGTCGCTTACCACGGGACTAGACGGCGCTGTCTGTTGCTAACAGAATTTATTAATTTTATTTATTTAAATAAAACTTAAATTTCTTGGCTCAAGGCTATTTTGTTTAGAATTTTTTTCTTTAAGGATAAATTGCATTCAAAAAATTGCAATTTTTCCTTAAACTAAAAATTCTAAACTTCTTAATTTCATTACCCACGACGAATCAGAGCTCGTTTTTTTTAATAATCTTTAGACTAAGACTTTAATAGCCTTATTAATAAACGTGGAGTAAGGTCGGAATAGTGATAACATGCTTTGTCTTTTTCCGTGACAAGAACTTTCAAAGTTGACAGAGAGAGAGAAACAAAAAGTGGAAAATTACTCCAACCTTAATTCACGTTTATTAATAAGGCTTTTAGACTATAATCTGACATTTTGGTTCTTTGTATTTCCACGTAAGTAGGTATTTCACATTTTTATTTCAGGAAGATGTGTCAAATTGTAGTCTATAATTGAAAAACAAGGCATAGGTAATATGCATTTGAGGTGAGAGGTTGTTCGTTTGCATTTTACCACTAAGTACTTTCTATACAATTTCCGCGATTTCTACTTTCCATAGTACAATTCCTGCGATTCCAATTAAACTCACTTCAGTTCTGATCGGATCGGGGTTTTACCTACAATAAAAAGTAGGTAACAAAATATAAAAACGTCTCGTATTTTGTCCGTCAGTCAAGTCTCGGAATCTCCAGCTGTCTAGCATTTAAAAGTCTGCCATATTAATATTCGGTCTTACTGTCTCTACAATCAATATCGATTGTAAATTCAAATTCGTCAAGGTTACTTACCTACACTGGAACTTTATTTTTCGTCGCACATCTGCCGGTTACCTACAACATATAATGTAGCTATAGGACTTATAGGTTTAGCAGAGACGTCACCAAAGCAGAAACACGACACACCCGCTGACGTAAAAACTGTTCAAACATCGTTACATTTTCCCGGGTCTTAATCGCGTATTATTATTTATTTTCTTACCTAGACGTTGCAACCATGTTACAACGGTCTTGCCCCCTCGCGACCAAGACCATTGTAACATGGTTGAAACGTCGAGGCAAGAAGATAAATAATAGGGAAAATGTAAATGTTAACAAATCGCGTGAATTAAAAAAGTTTATTGTACAATCGTTTCGCGACCTCGGTGGCGCGTCGGGCAAATGCACGGCTGCAACGCAGAAGGTTGTTGGTTCGATTCCCTCCGCGGAGAAGTATTTATGCTGTCCATGAATGCTTGTTTCTGAATTTCTTGTAGGTATGTATTTATTTACAACAGTATTCTATGTAGTAAATTGTAGTATATCCGTCGTCTAGTACCCATAGTACAAGCCTAGTTGCTTAGTTTAGGACTAGATTGTGCTCTATGCGACGTCCTCCAATAAGTATATTTATTTTTTAAACGATGTAGGTACCTACGTTTGTAAAATAAATAAATAAATATTGCAGTAGGTACGTTGCACACGTGTAGCTGCATCGATAAATCTAAAAGTACTTATATACCTATATCTTCCCAGAAAAAAGGGCATTATGCTATAGCAATTTAACACTTTGCTTTTCTTCCTACCGCTTGTTACAGTACCGCTTATAAAGAAGAAAATGCAGGTCTGAATGAAGTTTTGTACAACTTTGATTGATTATTTTGCAAACAGAACATTATCTCTTGGCGCAGTCATATCCCAAATTGACTGGCATTTCCTAATTGTGGCCATTGCAACTTTGGCACTTATTTAAATCAATAAAACTCCATTTATTCTGTCATACGATATTCTACGATGTCTCAAAGGTATAAGCCACTTTAGCTTTAACAAACGGCCGTGAATTTTAATAACATACTACCTCGATCGTCTTTTGTTTCTACTGTGATCGTCTTTTGTTATACAAAATAAATTGTCTAAAAACTTAAAGAAACTAACGCTTTCCAAAAATGTGTACCCGACAGGACTTGAACCTGCAACATCTGCATTCCGTGTACTGCGCTAGCCATGGCGCCACAGGTGCCTGTTCTGGCGTGATCCATTATTTTATGTAAGTGTAGGAAACGTTTAAAAAATAAATCACCGTAAAAACGTTTAGTTAAAAATAATTCACGATTGCTATTGTTAGTCTCAGACAATTACTTAGAACTAGAGATGGGCCGCCTAGAGATTCTGCCGACTAGCAGACTATATAGCCGACTAGTCGGTTCCAATTTTGCCGACTAGTCGGCAATGCAGATCATTATAATTCGGAGATATTTGGGTAAATTATGATCACTCGGCGACTGTTGGTACTTTTGGATAAATTTGCACTTCGAAAGCTGTAGCGAAACTTCCAAAATATGGTTGAAAAAAATAAAAGATAGAAAACTAATATTTAAAATTTTATTAATTTACTAAACTGACAGTGCTAAAATAAATTGATAAATGAATTGAATTGTGACATGATATTTTTTAATGAATAATTTTAATTTTTATTATTTTATCTTTCTTTTAAATGTATTTAATTATAATAATTTTAATAACCTAATTTTCCGACACAATGTAAATATTGTTTTAGAATAATAAAAAAAAAAAAAAAAATTGAATGGAGCTGAGGCATAGTTATGACATTTTGGATGTATGATGTTTAGATGATGTATGTAGGCTATGACGTGTTTTGTTTACGTTTTTCTTACTGCCCACCTTCTAACTGTAACTAAGTACTAATTCAATAAATATTGGTTTTGCATAATTGTTAATAGATAGGTAGGTGCCGACTAGTCGGCACCTACCTATCTATTACTTGCCGATTAGTCGGCTTTCCCGACTAGTCGGCCCATCTCTGTTTATATTAGAACTTAAAATAATAATGCTGGAATAAGTGCTTTGATAACAATAATAGAGTCTAGATAGATAATCGCTTTATTTGCACAACATACAAAAAAATTACAGTTATTATAGGTAATACACATACCTACCTACCTACATCATAAGTATGACAAATACACAGAAAACTAGATATTTGCTAAAATATTCTAGGCACCACTAGAAACCTTCAATCAATTGTATCTATACTAAATTCATTCGATTAACAGTTTACATCAAACTGAAAATACTTATTTCTTTAATTTCTCTTTAAACTATTAGGTAAACTATGACAATGGTTACAAACAAGACATAGTGGCCGGCAAACAAGTCCGGGACTTGTAGCTAGACTTAAATCGATGGAAGTTGGATACATTTAATCTTCAGTAACACGGATTATAAAGTCCGGGAAATCTATATAAATAGTCCGATATTCTGTCTGTATAAAATATAATTCTAATAAAAAAATACAATAGAACAACATAAACAACTTAAATCTAGGCGGCACAATGGGCGGCCTTATCGCTTAAAGCGATCTCGAAATCGCGAGGTGTTAAAACTTGGTAACTACGAATTTAAGAAAAGTATTATTTTATTTTTATACTCGTTTTGTCATAACAAGATAGATAGATAGATAGATAAACACTTTATTGCACCAAAAACACATACTTAATACTAATTATACAAAGAATAACTTAAAACTATAGTGGTACAATGGGCGGCCTTATCGCCTATGGGCGATCTCTTCCAGGCAACCAATATGCTACCCAACAATGTATGGGTTTATCATGCTGCGGATTTTTTCCAGTATAGATAGGTACCTGCATTACTTATGTTTTTCTTTCTGTTTTAATTAAATATCACAACAACTATAATTAAGATAAGTATGATATCAAGGATTAGCCGAATGTTATCTACCATTCAATTTTTACTGCCACTTGCCACACTCGATTATAAAGATACAGAATATTAACAGTAAATAATTACATAATTATTATTACGCGTGAATTATTTAATACTGATGATAGCAGAGCATAAAGCCCATCACACACGTAGCTAAAATATATACCTATTAATTTAAATTATAGCAAGGCATATTACGATTTCTTTTCTACGCAAATATTTAAGTGACCACACACGCAGCTACAACATACATAATATGCTATGACGACACCAACTTGTACCGTAATTTATATTATAGCACAGTATTACTTCTTACGTTTTATATATTATAAATGCGAAAGTAACTCTATCTGTCTATCTGCCTGTCTGTCTGTTACGATTTCACGCCTAAACCGCTGAACCGATATTGATAAATTTTGGTATAGAGATAGATAGGACCTTGGAGCAGGACATAGGCTTTTGATCTCGTAAGTCCCGCGGGATCGACACTTACGCGGGTGAAACCGCGGGGCGCAGCTAGTTAATAATATTATATATTATAGATACGTGTGTGACGGTCGGAAGTCGGGACATGGATACACCATGATACCTCTTAAAAAAATAGAGCTGTTCAAAGATTAAAAAAAGAATAAAATGGATCAGTGCATATCTTACTGAAAGGCTGTCAAACAAACAGACAAATATATTTGTTTAAATCACTAATTTTAATCTAAATAAACTAAACATCGGTAACGTCTATCTATATTGTAAGAAGCTTTTTACAATCTAGCTTTATGAACCTGATGTTTACAATCTAGACGTTACCTATAATTCGACGATAACTCCTCAGGATAACTCATATAAAAAGTGTGGATCTACTGAAAAAACCCACTGGAGCCATATAGATCTGTTTTGTGGATCTAGTGGGAATGATCCATTATCCAGATCCACCCGGTGGATGTTCCCACACCTATAGACCTCCCGGTCTATTCACGTCAGTTTTGACAAACAAGTGACGCTGTTTGTTTAGTAAAACGACCTTTCATCGCCCTCTTATATCGGGCGACCTTTACATGCTTATCGACGACGGTCAATAGCACTAGCTAGACCATCGAAATATAGTTTATTATGTCCGCCTGTCTGTTATAAAACGTTATTTGTTTAGTATTTAAAAAGGTCGATAGTGGTGGTATCCACCTGAAATTTATGTTTGTAGAATGTATCAAATGATTTTTCTATGAGCTTATTGTAACGATTTGATTGAACCATGTATTGTATTATATCATTATTACCTACTTACTATTTATTATTGGACCCAGTATTAAGATATGACCCTGCGTAACAGTCGGGAGTCGAGACCCATTGAAATCTAATGGATCCCGACTGTTGACGGTTTTTTCAAATTACTAGGATTATTAAAATTGCTAGTTTGAAGCAAACAGAATAAACTTTATTATAACAAAATATCTACCTATCAAGAGTGGCATTATGTTCATTCAAGCAAACTACGAGAACCAAATTATTATTTCGAGTTCACTATCAAACTAATAAACATAATAAACAGCCTTTCTCGTTTATAGCTCTGTAGTGCTTATTTGTAATGCCTTTATGGCACTCATAAAGTCATAATTTATACCTACAACGTAATGTAGGAATATATACTTTTTTAATAAGTATCTAAATACCGGGTCATTGAAAAATATTTACCCTGGTTTACATTCTCAACCTCCCATGGTTCTACTGACCTTGGGAATTCGACAGGGCCTGCCAGGGTCTGTTAGACAACTTAGGTACAGACATTTCTTCTGTTTTTGCGATGTTGTATTGAAATTAAAGACATTTTTCGCTTTTAATTCTTTCAGCATTGTTTCAACACTCAACGTTTCGAGACCTCTACAGGTCCCTTCTTCAGGACATACAGACAGACATTTGTAAGGGAGTCCGTATCTCAACTGTAGACTACGATTAGACACAACATCCTAAAGAAAAAATGTCAAATACAAAGAACCAAAACGTCAGATCGATCGTCTAAAAAGATAAATTAAAAATTTAAAAAACCCCCGACTTAAAAAATCTTCCAAGTTAAAACAAAACTAAACTTTAAAAAGGCAAAAATAATAGGCCGAAAACAAATTTCATGTCTTTGAGTAGGTATGTGGTACCTTACGTTCCCGCGTCGGGGGACGCGGGAATGTTAGGTACTATAAGCACGGGTAGGTTACCATCAACTTCTGTGACACATTCCCGCGTCCCCCGACGCGGGAACGTAAGGTACCACATACCTACTCAAAGACATGAAATTTGTTTTCGGCCTATTATTTTTGCCTTTTTAAAGTTTAGTTTTGTTTTAACTTGGAAGATTTTTTAAGTCGGGGGTTTTTTAAATTTTTAATTTAATTTTTTTATTTCACCCTTTTTGTAAGAGCGATTTTGATTTAACATGCATTTTGTTGTCACAAAAGTAACGTCCTTTCATTTGATATCCCACTCGGGTATATTTGAAAACATTCGGTTTTTATTTCCGAGTTTGACCCTACATATACTTTGAACAGCTAAGCCGATTTTGATTAAACATGCATATTCTTGTCACAAAAGTCATGATATTTTATTTGATACCCCACTCGGGCATATTTGAAAACATTCGGTTTTTATTTCCGAGCTTTAACCACCATATATTATGAACGGCTGAACTGATTTTGATCAAACATAGCTAAGAACACTCGCGCAAAAGTCATCTATCAACCAAAAAAAACTACATTGAAATCGGTTCATCCGTTCGTGAGCTACGATGCCACAGACAGATACACAGACAGACAGACACACAGACACGTCAAACTTATAACACCCCTCTTTTTCCGTCGGGGGTTAAAAATTAAAAATGTATATTTATGTCGATTTATGTATTTCCCACAATTTTTAGATCGGAGCAAAAGTAAAGAACCTGAAAGTGGGTGACCGCGTGGCTATCGAGCCGGGCGTGCCGTGTCGGTACTGCGAGTTCTGTAAGACAGGCCGATACCATCTGTGCCCGGACATGGTGTTCTGTGCCACCCCACCGGTCCATGGCAACCTCGCGCGGTACTACAAACACGCTGCTGACTTCTGCTATAAGTGAGTCTAGCTTACAACTTACTCGAACGTCCCACGCATGTTTTTCCCATGATCTAAGAACTAAGGGCTGCCATTAAGGTGTCAACAGATGACGTCATCCATCGAAATGCTAATTTCGATTAAACCAGATTACTTCGGCATCGTTTATTATTTTAATTTATTTATTGAATAAGGATGGTTTACTGTTGGTACCTATAGTTATATTTTACAATAAATATCTCACCTTCGGCATTAAATTGATGGTGTCCAAAATGGCGACTGCTACCTTAGATTAAACAAAAAACTAATGATACGGTACCTAGTCTCGGAAAATGAGACAATAAAACTGCGTCTAGCTGACGCACTAGCCTCAGTCGAATGTCGAAGCGTTGCCGCGTGAGCACGTGCTATCACGATCTGTCATCTTTTTGAAATCCATAAGAATGTCTTTTTGTGCTTATTTACAAATGCCTGAATCATTTTTAAAGACAAATGTTTTAAATACAATTACTAGCTTATTTTTCGAATACGCAATGTTAGAATATACCGTATCTACTATTTTTGTTTTCATCTAAGACTGCTACACGTTTCATCTGTGTAGTAGCCGCGACTTTATAGTGGCCAGTCACTGTATCTGGGCACAGATCATATATTACTAACTATCTGGGTTAACCCATACAGCGACTGGTGTTGTTCATGAGATATATGTAATTATTTCTATAGAAAATCACGAGCCGAGTTAAACTGTACAGTTTACTTGGTAGATGTCGCTACGAGGCCTTACTCGCAAAAATACGAAAAAAAAAAAATCGGCTTGACGGAGTGAAGTGGTCAACGCGCTCGTTCGGATTACCAGTAGTCGCATATCTTTGGATGCAGTTTTCAAAAACAGTACTTCTACCACTTCTTCTCTTCTTCTTCAGCAGCATGTATTTGCCCAGTGCAGGGCATATGCCTCTCCAAGCTCCTTCCACAAAGTACTATCACTGGTTTCCGATGCCAAGTCGCCCCACCATGTAATTTTATGTCATCGGACCACAACTTTCAATGTATTAACTTTCAGACTACCAGACCACGTGTCAATGGAAGAAGGAGCCCTCCTAGAGCCGCTGTCGGTAGCGGTCCACGCGTGTCGCCGCGGCGGGGTCACTGCGGGAGATAACGTGTTGGTTCTCGGAGCGGGACCCATCGGTCTGCTCACCATGCTCACTGCCAAGGCTTATGGAGCCGGTCAAGTCTTGATCACAGGTATGTTATAGTAACAATCAAAACCGTCTTGGATGTTTTCTTCTGTTTTCGCGATGTGTAGGATTGAAATTAAACTCATTTTCCGGTCTCAATGCTAAATTTATGAATGGTAATGAGGATATCAGCGATTTGCAATGTTATCTAGATTTAGTTTTAACATGTGTCTGGTCGGAGGTGTGGTAGGCACTTTGGCTTACCCCCTGTCAAAGGAAGCTTTGGCGCTTTACCAACTTGTTTTTTTGGGGTTGCGTAAACGTTGACGTTGAGTTGCGGTGATGGTCGAGAGAGACATTACCGTTCGTTTGGTAAAGCTCTTTAAATAATAAATTTATATTTTACGGATTTACGGATACTTTACTTTTTTGCCTCTAAGGCGGAACAGCCTAAGGATCGCCTGGTCAGCTATTTCATATAAACCCTTAATTCATTCCAATGTCCTCAGACATACTCCAATCTCGGCTGGACTTCGCGAAGCAGTTGGGAGCGGAACACACGATCCTGGTGAGCCGGGAGTCCAGCGAGGCCGAGCTGGTGCAGGAGGTGCATCGTCTCCTAGGAGCTCACCCCGACGTCTCCTTCGACGCCAGCGGCGCGCAAGCCACCGTCAGGCTCTCGATGCTGGTATGTTTACCACCTGGATCATTCAAACCATATCACGTGACCTACATATTCATCACATCATCATCATTATCCGAGCGATGTTCCCGGTTGCACTCCCTCGGGGTCCGCTTTCCTACTTTTACATCTCCACTTCGCACGATCTTCGGCATCCCGTGAGACCATTTGCTCTTATGACGTCAAGCCGGCATTTCTTGGGTCTTCCCAATCTGCCGAAGCCTGGTGATGACGGGTGAATCACATGATCATCACAGTAAAACCTTATAAGCGTCTTGTGTCTTCTCATTGAAGGTAACATCAGTACCGAAGACATATACAATTGCAGACGATCATGTGAAATCTTATTCAATAAATATATTTTTAGTGGAAAATTCCTCACTTAAGCGGTCGCCTATCGAAGTGCTGACTCTTTTCCAACCTACGATTACCAACCACTGTGCAAAATTTCACGCTTAAGCGGTGGCCCGTTGAAGTGCTAACTCTCTTCCAACCTACGATTACCTACCACTGTGCAAAATTCCACGCTTAAGCGGTGGCCCATTGAAGTGCTGACTCTCTTCCAACCTACGTTACCTACTACTATGCAAAATTCCACATTTAAGCGGTGGCCCATTAAATTACTGACTCACCTCCAACCTACGTTACCTACCACTATGCAAAATTCCACACTAAAGCCCATTGAATTATTGACTTACTTCCAACCTACGTTACCTACCACTATGCAAAATTCCACACATAAGCGGTGGCCCATTGAAGTACTGACCGTGCAAGTTAACAAGACCGTGTGTTGTCACGTTCCAGGCGACGAAGTCCGGCGGCACGGCGGTGCTGGTCGGGATGGGTGCGCCGGAGCAGACCGTGCCGCTCGCCGGCGCGCTCGCCAGGGAAGTCGACATCAAAGGCATCTTCCGATACGTCAACGAGTTAGTAACACACAGATTACTCATATTTTAGACAAGACGGCAAATACCCGACTGATGGAGAGAAGATTGCGGGGTCGATTTCCGCCGGGAACAAGTTTTTATGCTTAAAAATTTATATTTGTTTTTGGTTTGGATGGCTCTCTATGTATGATATATATAAGTACCTATGTATTTACAAAAGCAAAATAAATATAAGTAAGTATGATATCTGTTGTCTAGTCACCATCACACAAGTTTAGTAGCTTACCATAGGGCTACATGGCGCTGTGTGATGTTCACAGAATTTAATTGTTATTTAATTTAATTATAAAAACTTAAATCTAGCCTAGATAATCTAGAATATACCACCTGTATATCGTAGCTACCACCAAGATATTGGTTAAGCCTATGTACCTGCAGTAGATGCAGTATCATAAAGTTGTTTCTTCATTTCCGTCCACAGATACCCCATAGCGCTATCGATGGTGTCAAGTGGCAAGATCAACGTGAAGCCTCTGGTCTCCCATCACTTCTCTCTCGAGGACACGTTGCAGGCGTACGAGGTGGCGCGCCAGGGGGCAGGCATAAAGGTCATGATACACGTGCAGCCTCGCGACGCTAACAATCCCGTCAAATTTTAACTGTAATAAATATAAAAAGTACAAAGTCTTTGTAATGGGGTGGCACACGCAAAGCTGTGAGCAGATGGCGCTAGCCTCGGATGATCTTTTTTTTTTGTTGATGGTCGATCCTTTCGGTCTGAAACCGATATGGCCAATTTAGCGCCGAGAGTTATAAAAAACACCTGTTTGACAGTTCTTAATTCAAACCTAAGATCTTTCGACTAACGCCCTCTGCCGGTATAAAAAGTTAGTGTTCCTCCTCATTAGATTGCAAAAATTAATTCCAAAAAAAACTTGAGAGGTGTCAAGGGACACCCGGATGGAACGAAGTTCCAAGCAAAAAAAACTCGTCTGTTGTTTTTCTTTTGTATTTTGATTCGGTTGACCCGATATTTGTTTTTGGAACGAAGTTCCTTATCGCGCGTTGCGAAAGGGGGCTAGACGGAAAAAATTAAGACCATAAGTTGTAACGACACTTTTATTTTGACACTTTTGACACACAGCAAAAAAAAGCAAGGGACACCTCTCAAGTTTTATTTTTTATTTTGAAATTTCAGACTATAGTCTGGCGTTTTGCTTCTCTGTATTTGACATTTTTTTTTCTTCAGGAAGATGTGTCAAATCGTAACCTACAATTAAATAACTGAGTATGTACCTACATAAAATAAAATTGATATTACAGGTTGTCTTACCAATTTAAGTGCGTTATTATTGTTAATTTTCGCACAAATGGCTACAGGTATTTTAATAGAAAAGCTGTCAAGAACGGGGTAGGTTAAGTGAGTAGGTATGTATGTATTGGTGTATCGTAAATCCTGTTTTATATTTTCGATACCTTAAAGTTTATAAAATAAATGTTATATTGTTTTAAATCAATATTTTTCTTTTCACCCCTGAAGTTGTTTTCTCGACGCATATATTGGTAGACAGGGACAGTTCGCATCAAAAGTCTGACCACATTCAGATTTTCAAAATAGCTATTTTCTACTTTTGTGAGATAAAATTGTGAGATATCAAAACCGGACAGACATTTTGTAAATATCTGTCTTTCTTCTCTTTTATTTTACAAATGCCTGTCTGTATATACTGTATCATCCTCATCATCCGAGCGTTATTCCCGGTTGCATCTCTCTCGAGAGCCCGGGGTCCCCTTACCTACTGTTACGTCTCCACTTCGCACGATCTTCGGCATCCCATGTAGTGAGGCCATTTGCACGCATATCCAATCTTACAACGTCAAGCCAGCACTTCTTGGGCTTCTTTTCTTCTTCATATACTGTATATTAGATTTAAAAAAAAAAACCTTAAATTAAAAAAATCTAAATGTGGTCCGATGACTTTTGATGCTAACTGTACCTAGGTATAGATAGGTAAGTTGGTACTTTCCTATAGATAAACTTGTTAGAGGCACACGATTTGTTAACATAGTTAACTACATTTTCTTACCTCGCTTCCTTCAGGCAGGAGATAAAACTTGTTAAACCCTCGCTACGCTCGGGAGTTAAATTTAGAGTTCTTCGTTACGCTCTGGATTCAATATGACACCCTCTACATAAGACAGGGCTTGTACCTTGGTGCATAAACTACTGCTATCCTCGCTGAAACACATTGCACTTTTAGAAGGTTAAAGTTATTTGTCAAGTGGACGTTTACCCAAAAAAAAAAACCGGTCAAGTGCGAGTCGGGCTCGCGAACGAAGGGTTCCGTACCGTTATCACAAAATAAATACGTGTGTTCTTTCTGAGCTCCACCTAAATATTAATTACTTATATTCTGTTTTAAGTAGTAATTTGTTAGATAGTAAGGGCAAACGCATCTATAAATTTTAACTGTCTAGCTATCTCGGTTCATGAGGTACAGCCTCCTGGTGGCCGACACCCGGCCAACCCCTGGGTACAACTGAACTAACAATATCACTAGAAGGCCAACATTTGGACTTGCAGGCGGGGTCCGCTGTACCATCATGCCACTCCCAGAAGCCCACATCTAGTCAGATCGTATCCCCAAATGCTAGTGTTCGGTTCTTTTAACGAGAGCTGTCTCGTGCCCAAGTGACACTATAACCGTTGTCCAGACAGGGACCGGAGCAATAAAGCCGTTTACCATTCGCACCTCAGAAAGGAGCTAACGACAATCTCGCTGAGGCCGCCCGGCCGGTAGAGAAGTCACCTATCACAGACTGCCAGTGGAATCTTAATGAAATGCTCTCGTTTTTACCGTTTGGGTACGCAACCCTAAATACAACGAATAAACAGAAAGCATAACTAATAGCCGTAATAGAGCCCACATGAATAAGAGCACAATTCAAACTCAAAACAAAACCACGAGCGTGGTATTGATTATAGTGTGACAAAATGTAGAAAACAAAAAACCTACCTACGTATACGAGTAGATATGTGTATGTTACTAGCTGCGTCTCGCGGTGTCACCTGCGTAAGTCCCAATCCAGTGGGAGTATCGGGATCAAAATTAGCCTATGTTATCTACTTCTCGATAAATGTAGCTTTTTATTGATGAAAGAATTTTTAAAATCTGTCCAGTGGTTTCGGAGCCTATTCGTTACAAACAAACAAATAAATCTTTCTTCTTTATGATCCGCGGTTTCACCCGCGTAAGTCCTGATACCACGGGAATATCGGGATAAAAAAATCAGTAGTTTTTTACTTGAAGGAGTAACAAAGTCACGTACAGACATACATACTTATAACAAATTTTCGCATTTAAGTATATATTAGTAGGATATTATATAGATATAGGCATTCTTATATCACTTGTTTACAATATGTATCTTAAACAATTAACTCTGACAAAATGAAGCGTTTATCAGTTGTTTAAATAAGGAATCTGTAACAGTTGCTACTGATAAACTGAACGGAAATGTCTGAGAACTACGCCGCTGTGCTACACAGACCTTTTGATCTAAGAATTGTAAGTTAAACCACAGTATTACCATAGTAGTTTGCGCCTCTGCGCTTCTTAGTTAAAACAGATACTTCGGCATCAAATCGAAGGCGCTACTGACACACAACAGCCTCTACACGCATGAAGCTGGAGCGTTGCTAGAGGCCCGTCGCGTCGGCGCTGTATCTGGGCTATATTATATTCCAGATACTCCGGCATCAAACTGATGGCGCTACACACAACAGCCTTTACACGCATAAAGCTGGGTCGGTATAGAGGCCTACAGATACCGTATCTGGGTTATTAATTACCCCAGATACGGTATATATTCTAGATATGCCGGCATCAAACTGATGGCGCTACACACGACAGCTTTTTTATACGCTTAATGCGTGTAGTAGCTATGGAATGGAACGTTTTGTAGAGGCCCATCGCTGTATATAATCTGGGTTAAAGTTATAAATACTGACCTTTATCTACTTATATTATCTTACTTATGTACCCCAACTAAAATTCTAGTGTAGGTAAACACAGAATACAAATAAGAGTAGGTACCTACAAGGCAAGAGTAATTTATTAATGCCCTCCGTGGCGCTTCGGGTTTGAGCCCGACTGCAATGCAGAAGGTTGCGGGTTCGATTCCCGCCGAGTGCAAGTATTTTTACTTAAAAATGAATATTTGTTTACGTATCATATGGATGTTATTCACTATTTTACATAGCCCAAACGTAACCACTGGGTACAAATGGAAAATTAGGTAATAATTTAGTTTTTTATTCTAGGAAAAATGGCCACTACCAGACATTAACGATTTTGGTAAGTACCTACCTACCTAGATTAATGTCTTCTCGCCTCGTATATTTTAACTCAGTGGGTCATTCATCACAGACCAATAAGTCTACGGTCATTCATGAAAACTATTCAAACTTTACAAACGTAGTCGATTGTTTCGTCCCTGGATAAGGACATTAGAGTAAATATGTTTACTTCTGCCATAAAACATAATATAGGTATATCAGGCCATGCCCTTATGTTTTGATTTTTTCATATTCTATTTTGTTTTAATTCTAATTCTATTCAAATTAGAAAAGGAAAAAAACCAAATATGGGTTTTATGGCATAAACATATTCACTCTAATGTCTTTATCCAGGGAGGAAACTGTCGACTACGTTTGTATGGAGAACGAGTAGGTACACTTCTCTTAAGTCGGTTAAAAACTGGCGAACTAAGCTAAACTAACTACTTAATTTTAGTTGGCGTGGACAATCCGCTTTACATTTTTTAGCACTGAATAGGAAGCTGATCATTGGCTATAAAGACAACCCCTGTAACAACTTCTCTACAAATATTATGTTATAGCGTTTCCAACGATGACCACTTTGGGTATAAATGGAGGGTTTCGGTGTACCGTCAGGTCACTCCCAGGGTAACCGTTCGGGATCAGTTATAGACAAATCGTATCTCCAAACGCTAGTGTTCGGTTCTCTATAAGAAGAACTACCAGCTGCAGAGCTGCTGCTGCTGCTTGGTATATGAACACTTAGTATTGTTTCAGAGGTGCTTATCGAGGTGTCGTGTGTGGGTATCTGTGGGTCTGATGTGAAGATATACAGCACGGGAAGGTGTGGTCGCGACCTCCTCACTGAACCCATCGTCATCGGACATGAAGCCGCCGGGAAGGTTGTCAAGGTACACTAACTAATCCTCAGAGCGGAGTTGGCAGATTGGCATGCGTACTTACAGCAGAACTAAATAACTTAAGTACCTACTAAAAATTGTTTTAAAGAAAACGTTTGGCTGTACCCAGCTCTTAAAACAATCAACAATTTAAATTGTTCATGCCTGTGAAAAACAAGAAAATAAGGCATTTGTTTTGACAAAGGTATTAAACAAACAATAGGTACCTACCTAAAAGTCATTAACTTCGTAATTTTCACGGGTTTTAACATTATAAGTAGGTGCATGCCAATGACTATGTTTGTCCAAGATATTCTTTACAATTTTGTATAACCGTTATACATACCTTATATGATTTTTCTTCCAAGTAATCTGTTCGATTCCGATCACATGTTCCGATAAATCCATGAGAAGCGTCTTTGCTTCAAGTCTGGCATATAATGCTCATTTGTTTGTCAGTATGTTGCTTCTCCTCTCCTTTTCATTGTATTTCTTAACCTATCTTTACGAAAATTGGTACTTATTTATATACCTTGAGATTAAGGTTTTTGTCTGACAGATCTAATAATTACATAATACCATGAATACAAATCGAATACAGGTGGGAAAGAAAGTGACTCGGCTGGCCGTTGGCGACCGAGTGGCCATAGAACCGACGCAACCGTGCCGGTCGTGCCAGTTCTGCAAGCAAGGGCGGTACAACCTGTGTCCGGACCCTGGGTACTGCTCTTCGATGGGCAGCCAGGGGAACCTCTGTCGTTACTACAAGCATGTCGCTGACTTCTGTCACAAGTTAGTTCTTTTATGTTTATATTTGGGTCTTACTTCCCCGAGCGATGTTCCGGTTGCATCTCTCTCGGGAGTTCGGAGTCCGATTAAACACCGTCTTACTCACCATACCTACTGCACACAGATATGGCAATATAAAATATTGCCATAGCAGCTTGCCTGACACCAACGCTCCTTGGGAATACCTAAGCAGAGAAAATAGGTGACTGGGCGTTGGAATCTAGTTACTACAAGCCCCGTTGGCTTCAGAGTTTAGGGAAGATGTGGTCCTAATATTGCCTTTGGTCACGGGATTTTAGAAAATAGTTCTATATCAAAGACAAATTGCTCTGACTTGTGGTAAAAATATTTTTTTAAATATCCTTTCCATTGCTCAGATTATCATAGACGTTAGTATTAAGCGCAATACACACTGAGCCCGCCGGGCCGCCGACACAGCCCGCCGTTACAACCCGGCGGCCTGTCGCATGTCGCAAACATGCGGCCGCGCGTGTTGCCCGTCGCCCGCCTCGTCGCCACACCGACCGGCGCGGGCGGCTTGCGTACGCCTGCGCTCAGTTGCCCGGCGACGCGACAAAATTTTCCGACTTGCAATAAGTGAAGCCGCCAACTAGCCCGCCGACAAAAAGTTGCCGACATAGGTCGGCGGCCCGGCGTTAGTACGATTGGGAATAACCGCAAATTTCCTTCCCCAGAATGCCGGACAACTTAAGCATGGAAGAGGGCGCTGCCGTACAACCACTAGCCATAGCTATGCACGCATGTAACCGTGCTAACATAAAAGTGGGGTACAACATCGCCATATTAGGGGCCGGACCTATTGGCATCCTGTGCGCTATGACTGCCAGGGCTATGGGTGCTACGAAGATACTTATGACAGGTTCATCATGTTCTTATTATTTTAAATGTAACTTCAGTAGGTATTTAAAGGTAAATTATTTAATTATTTATTAATTAAATAATTTATAGTTATTTATTTAATTATTGAGTGAGACCCTCTTTAAGGTTTTGAAAGCATGTTTTTAAAAAGCAAAATTTCGTAAGTGTGGTTTAACACTTAAAAATAATGTTTACTCTTTAATAGCCTTATTAATAAAAGTGGAATAACGTTGGAGGAGGTTTACTACGTTTTGTCTCTGTCTGTCAACTTTGAAAGCTCTTGTCACGGAAAAAGACAAAGCATGTTATTCCTTCTCCGACCCTACTCCACGTTTATTAATAAGGCTATAAGGTTATAAGATTTTCTTCTTCGTGTCGATGGCACAAAAAAATTACAGGGGAACGTGGTTAAACCGAGATCTTTGGCGTAAAATTTTAAGAGGGTTCATTCCATTCTCTTTCTCCATACAAACGTAGTTTACGTTTTCCTCCCTGTTTATGCCATAAAACCTATATCTGTCATGTCTTGTCAATGTACGAACCTTTTATTTTTTCTAATTAAAATAATAATAAAAAATTAAAAAAAAAATTCGGAAGATGAATAGTCATGCCAGATATAAGTTTTATGGCATTAACATATTTGCTCTAATGTCTTTATCCAGGGAGGAAAACGTAAACTACGTTTGTATGGAGAAAGAGAATGGAATAAACGCCCTTAAGCTCCTAGAATTTAATCTCAAAGTTGACACAGCATTGCATGTCCTTCTCCGCCGTTCCAATCTGTTCCGTGACAATGTCTCACTCACCCCCTTTTCCCGGGTAGGTATCATCCATCCCAGCAGTCACAGGACGAATGAGACCAACTTTTCCTCCATATCTTCCCCAACATAGTCGTAAGCAAACTTAACAATGGGAGCCTAAAAACGTAACAACGAATCTACCAGATCTATCTATCTTTCTCTTCTCGGGATCACGGCCGGTATAACTCGTTAGCCGAAACGTTGAGGTAATAAATAACAAAGAATATCTATAACGCGATCTAGACCCGTGTCTAATAATAATGATGGACGGAAATCGTGTAAGTTTAAAAAGTGTGTATCTACCAGACATAGTGGAGTCCCGGCTGTCAAGCGCGCGGTCTCTCGGCGCGGATCACGTGGTACTAACTAAACAAGACGAGAGCGATGAAGATCTGGCAAAGCGCGTGCGCCGCGAGTTGGGAGACGATCCCGACGTAACCATCGACGCGTGCGGGTTCGCGCAGGCGCAGCGAGTTGCCTTGATGGTATAGTATTACAGTACCTATTACCCATTGACATATTTATACTTAAGTTTATTAAGAGGTGATTTTTCAAACATCTTTATCCTATCCTACTGACATTATAAACGCGAAAGTTTGCAAGTATGTCTGTATACTTATAAGTATGTATGTCCTAGAAGCATCCCGCGAGTTCACCTGCGTAAGTCTTGGTCTCGCGGAAATATGGCTATTCTTTGGTAGATATAAAAAACCGCTGTAGGTCTGTTGTAGGAAAGAAATGACAATCGCTGCGGGAGTAAGATGAAGGTATCATTGAATTTGAGGTAGCGTAACTTCAGTGGCTTGTTTCAACTATCTTTCTTAATGCCTTATTGATGCCACTGTCTCAGTTCTACTAGGTATAGTTATTCAGAAAATATAGAAAGACTTTTGTACTTATGAAAAAAGCGATGGAAAATACTTTCTGAACAAAAAAACAGCCACGCTACTGACTGATTAATCTGATTATCCAAGATTTTATTCTTTAGTGTTATCAACACTTCAAGTTAAGGGTTTTCTCTAGTAGGGAGCGCTAACCACCTGCGCCAAATAAGATCAAGTCACAGGGTACAAATACAAAGAATGACTGTTTATGTCTGTCTGTATAGATAACGAAGTCAGGCGGCACGGTGTTGGTGGTAGGTATCGGCGAGGACCGGGTGGAGGTTCCGCTGTCGCCCGCACTGCTCCGGGAGGTCGATGTTAAGGGCTCTATCAGGATTGTTAACACGTAAGTTATGACTGACTATGTCTGTATAGAAATTAAATACATTTTTCGGTTTAAACAGCGTGGTGTTTATTACTTCTAGCATTGTTTCAACGCTCAACGTTTCTAGACCTTTACAGGTCCCTCCTTCATGATTGACTGAGATGTGAATTGTCATTCTAATGTATTAAAAAGTTACAGTGAAACTACCGTCTTATCAAAAATAGAAGAAAAAAGTACCTAGCCTATCTGTTATTACCACATCTGTCTGGATTAATCCAGATCTCTAGCTATCTGCATACAAAGTTTCATCGCAATCGAGTCAGTGGTTTTTGCGTATTTTCATATTATAACCTTTGGTACCCGAATCTCTGTTAATCTCTGTTATTTTTCTTTTTGTTGTAGGTATCCGGCAGCGCTAGCCGCTGTATCCAGCGGTAGGATTCCGCTGCATAAGTTCATATCGCATCACGTTCCGATGCAGAAAGCGAAACAAGCGCTTGATCTGGCCAAGACCGGGGAAGCTATGAAGATTATTATACATGTTCAGTAGTAGTTTACAGTTGTGTACTCATTAGATAGATAGGTAGACGCATAGGGCACAAAATCTATATCCATAAAATGCTTTGTCCTGGATGACTGATCAACGCACAGCCTAAACCACTGATAGTCATCATCATCATTCGAGCGATGTTCCCGATTGCATCCCTCTCGAGAGCCCGGGGTCCGCTTTCCTACTTTTACGTCTCCACTTCGCACGATCTTCGGCATCCCGCGAGTGAGGCCATTTGCACGCATATCCGATCTTACGACGTCAAGCCAGCACTTCTTGGGTCTTCCCAATCTGCCGCGGCCGGGCGGAGGTCATAGCAAGACATTTGTTTCCCACGTAACTAGCCGGTTTTCGTAGAACGTGACCGTACCACCGTAAGCGGCATTCTTGCAATTTATCTGCAATGTCTCGGACATGAAGGCCTGCCCCTGATGCGGGAGTTTAACCTAAACTGATAGTAGAAAGCTGAAATTTGGACAGTGTTCTCTATGTAATATAGGCATCCGATAAAAAAGGGTTTTTGAAAATTCCCACGGGATCAGTACATATGCAGGAAAAACCGTGGGAAACAGCTAGTCTACAAATAAAATGTCTCACTAATACAATTGATGAGATACACTAGGCGTGAAAGACAGACAGACGGACAGTGGAGTCTTAGTAAAAGGGTCCCGTTTTTACCATTGGATACGGAACCCTAATACAATTAAAAACTTCAAATTATACCAATATTTTTATTTATTTTATTACAAAACTGTTTTATGACATAAATAAATATAACTTATATTACAAGGGTTTTCATTATACTAATGGTGAATGGGGCTCAAATAAATATACAGGGGTAAGTTATTTAGACCGGCCCGTTGAGGGATTTCTTAGACTACAAGAGATGGCGAAAATGCTGAAAGTATTTGAAGGGCTCGGGGGAAAACATGCAAAGTAGCATTTTATGTTTTTTGTGCCATTCTATAGTACAAATGTGGTAGAACGAAACACCAAAACATACTTTGCAATAACATGACTGTGCATGTTATTGCAAAGAGTAACGGACGGAGTAATCTTCAGTCAAAAATATTGATACAGTACATTATCTAGTAATACTTTATTTTCGGTATTTTGTATCATTTATATATTTTCTGACTTTGTTTACTTTATTCCTGTACACTTAGTAAAATGCCTTAAAATGAATATGTGATTCTGCAAGCAGTTCTACTTATAGAAACGATTACAATAACTATGCAACTGTCATAGTTGCGCGCGCAATGACAGCTTTCTAATTTATATTGTATCAGACATAATATCATGTGCATAGTTATTATGAAAGAGTCAAGAAGCAGAGTTCCTTGCAGAATCTCGTAAACTAGCTTTTTACTCCATTAAACTAAACTGGTAAAAAGCAGGCACTAAGTTATTAAATAATTATATATACACAAAAACTCAGTAACAAAATAAATATAACATAAAAAACGATAAATAATAAACATTAAAACAAAAAATCGATTAGGTATCATATCTAAATTACAATCTATTGGCCGGTGCAGCCACTGAGAATTATTGGTCAGTAATCTTACCATGAACGTTTAAAACAAGCCGATTTTAAAAACAGTCTTTCAAACTTAAGACAAATGTTTGAAGTTATTAAATGACTTCAAAAAGAGAAGTAGGCACGGAAAGATCCTTGCTGATGTTTTTCCCCTTGTAAACTATTATTAGTTTGAAATTAACCTCATATTTAAGTTTTAATCGCGTGGTGTTTATTACTTTTAGCATTGTTTTCGAGACCATTACAGGTCTAATCCCGAAAAAGAGAACTGTAAAGATCTCGAAATGTTGCGCATTGACTTACGCAGGTGGAAACCGCGGGAAACAGTTAGTAGATACATAATAATACGACTAAATCACAGTAAATTGAGTTTGTTCTGCTTGAAGACTCCCGGGCGTGTGTTGAGGACGGTGTTGGCGCGCGGTACCGGCATACTGCCGAGCTTGTTGCCCCACGAGGGGCTCGCTGCAACCGACGAGGAAACCGTTAACGGACGAGGAAAGCGTTAACGGACGAGGAAAACGTTAATAATAATAAAATTATATATTATTTATTATTTCAATTTCATTGCAGTCATTCTTCAATTTCAAATTTGACGTTTGACGAATAAAAACGTTCTTTGAAGATACCGTTTTCCACACATTTTAGAGTGACTTCGACTATCGACTTTCAACTTTCGATTGCAATCCAGTTGCAAGTTTTAGTTTCGTAATGGTATTCTAATTCTAATAAAGTTATTAACTTTTGGGGGAATAATACTGCATTAAAATAACCCCCCCTCAGGAACCCCAGTGCTCTTTTTTAGGGTTCCGTAGCCAAACTGCAAAAAACCCTTATAGATTCGTCATATCTGTCTGTCTGTAAATAAATATTAATAATAGAAAAAAAGACAGTGTTATGTTATCATTATCATCACTCACCATTAGAGGTGGAAGCCGCGCGGCCGCGGGCCGCCAGCGCGCCGCGCGCTGCCTTCTTCGTTGCAGATGAAGCCGCTTTACGTTTCGTTCTAAATTACAATCAAAATGAAATGATTTATTGTCTGTGGATCTTGGTTATGTAGCTGGTATACATAATTAAAGCATCTCTATTCCTACCACTTGGGCATACAAACAGTACAAATAGTAGGTTATTAAAAATATTTTTAACTAGCTACGTCCCGCGGTTTCACCCGCGTAAGTCCCGATCCCGTGGGAATATCGGGATTAAATCGGGTCCTCAATAAATGGACTATCCAACACTGAAAGATTTTTTCAAATCGGACCAGCAGCGGTTCCTGAGATTAGCGCGTTCAAACAAACAAACAATTCTTCCGCTTTATAATAGACTAGCTGTTGCTTGAAACCCGTCGGGTTTCGGCTAGTTCCGATTCCATCCGGTTGCATAGTGAATTAAATTCAATTGTCATATTGTTATTCAATATCGCTATGAGTTATTCAGCTATCTAAATACATCAGATAGCTGAAATAGCTCTAATAGAGAGGTAGAGGCCTTCGACCTGGTGGTCAAATATTGCGAGAATCCTCAAGCAAGCCAAATTGGCAATAACGACAATCCGAGACAGATCAACTTGCAACTGTTAAGTGAGGACACCCGTCCCTAACTGTTATGCCAATCTTGCATACCTTTTTCTGATCCTCCTTTCAAAGAGAGCATGAAGAAATAACGTAATCAATTTTAAAATATATTATCGTACTTTGACCATAATAAAATTCCCGCCGTGTCACCAGCGTAGATCCCATTCCCGTGGGAAAATCGGGATAAAAGTATCCAGGTCTAATGGAAATATTTCAAAAGATAAGTTCATCTGCGTTTCGAACTCGTGGAAACTTGAGTGGTCTAGTTCGTTAAGACTCACAGACGCAAGTTTGAACCTCGGAGTGAATTTTTCTAAATGTATTTTTCTTTTCAAATATTTCTACTAGATCTGCTTAGCTTAGAGCAGTAAAAAAAACAGACTGGTGGGTGGTAACAAGCCACGGCCGAAGCCTCCCACCAAGAAACTCTTTTTGGTCGCGGTGGGCAGAGGGTACCGTAGCCATATTCTTTTAGACCCGTGCGAAAATGAAAAACATGGATTTTAGCGTTGTTTTCAGACAATAGCCGCCATGTACAATGACTCCCTTAAATGAGGTGGAACACGCAAAGTTGTGAGCAGATGGCGCTCTAGTCGACTGAGCTTTTTTTTTTAAATTTTGTGGTCTCGCCCGTACTGTGAAGTCAAGTTGGAGTCTTTGTGTTTTAGTTTTAAAATAATCTAAAAATAATCCATTTATATCGGTGTCTTGTTTAGTCTCAAAGAAAAACATCGTAGGAAAAATGCTTCTACAACATTGAGGCATTTTATTTAAATATAATAAAAAAAAAATATGAGATAAACGTAAAC
>OY292403.1:13286616-13327216 GCA_958496205.1 Idaea biselata | reverse complement strand
CAAATGTTAAAATCACAGACATAATATAGCTAGATCACGCGAATTCATGTCCTTCGCGTGTCAGAAATCGTGAAAAACCTCGACGTCGGCGCTAACTGACAGTCCTAACTAGTCATAAATTGATTTTATTAAATACATTTTATAAAAAAAACTAATAAAATGCTTCGTTGCGTGATTAGCAGGGGTCGGAATAGGTAGAGTCAAATAGGGTTACTGACCTCAAATTTACATGATTGTAGATGTTAACATGGACATGCCTTCGGAATACCGAAATTTTATTACAATCTTCCGGAATTTTATCAGAGTAGGTCGATTGCTTCCGGTTAAATAATCTAAAACCTGTATGTTAATAAAGACAATGCCGCCGCAGCAGTATTCCGAAATATAAAAAAATCCCGACAAAATTGCTACGTAACATGATTTATTTTCTTAACTCTTTTGACTTGAAATAAAAGTTTAATATTTAATAATATTAACAATAACTAGCCAGATAACGTAAATAACGGGTTTTGTCGCCGCACGACCCTGGCAACCAATCAGATCAGAGTATCCACGGTGACTCATTAACTGCAAGACAATGCAAAACTGCAGGTAGGTAGCTCACTTACTTACATCGGTTCGTAGAGTGCACTTACTTTCTTTGTATACCTATGTGATTATGTGATCGTGACCCTGTGACCTTAGCTAGTGTACGGTGGAAAGATCATTTTCGACCTACAAATGGATATTAGATGTAAAAAGAAATTCATTAAAAATATGGAAAAACTGATGGTTATTTATTTTAATTGTACAGCCTACAATGCTGAAATTGTAACAATGACGATGAAGATTTAGTGCCATTAACTGCTCCCCGCAATTAAATCATGTAAACCTAGTGCGATCCGTGTATACTGCGATTCGAGTATACTTTTTATCAAGTTATCCGTGGAAACATCTTTATAAAAAGTAGTCAAAATTAATTTCGGTTATAGCTACATATAAGTTTCTTTATACATATATTTAAGTGGTAAAAACTAAAAACCATACAGATATACCTAAAAAATGTAATTGAAACCTGAAAATTATGAAGTATTGTAAACAATAAACGTTTAATACAACAATACAATACAATATTTATTTATTATTATGAAACTTATTAAACATTGTTTGTGCGTTGTTGTTGTTGCGTTTGTGTTTTACTTGCGCTCATTTCATTTTAGAAAAGTAATTCACATAAAATGAATTTATCGTCCTCGTTTTTTTTGGTCGGTTAAAAAAATAAAGGGCGTCCCTAAATTGTCCATTGTAACTACATGAAAACTTAACAGAAACTTCACAGTAGGTATTAAAAAGTCGGCACGCTCGGTTTCTAAACAAATCGAGGTATATGTGACGTCTAGCTACATGTATGTCTGTGGTTGAAATCGTAACTTATTTAAAAAATGGTATGTCTGAATTTTAGTAGGATTATCATACAGCAAGTAGGATTGGTTGACGACAAGACTTAGCTTAGCCTAACCTGAGAGGAAGTTATTCCGTCTACATTTTTGGGCAGCTCGGCCCCACAACACAGCCAACATCTCAAGCAGTTTCTCTTCAACGTACCCATCTTCTCCACAGCATAAGCGGCAGTAATCTTCAGTAGATTTTCCCCGTACTTGTGGTAGTTGGCCTGCGTGACGTGCGGCAGGGCCAGCAGCTCCGGCGCGGACTCCGGCAGGCGGAGGGACATCGCCTTCAGCGCGGCTACCGGCATGATGGCGGCTAGCGACGCGCCGCGGGCTGATGCCATCTCTCTGGATTGCGGTAGAGAAATAAATAAAATTGATGATGTACACATTATTTTTGTTTTTGCGATACTAGTTTGTCAAGTCAAATTTATTTCGAAAAAGATTTGTAATTAAACCTTCAACGTTTTCGAAACATTGAAACAATGTGTTCAAGCCTACTACGATGCACGCCTGGAGCGCGTGACCAACGCGAGCCCCCCCGCACCTCACACCGCAGCCGGAGGACCGAGCACCAGCCGCTGCCCGTCTCGCGGCGTCGCTCGCACTCGCATCTATACCTCACTATGAGATGCCCCGTTTGTTATACCTACTTATTAAATAATTTGTAAACGTATCGAATAAAATACTTATTAAAACTAACAAAATTAAAAGTACTCATTGAAGCACCCGTAGAAGACCATAGGCAGGAAACCCAAAAATAGGAAAACCAGGAGGCTTCACCTACACCCCAACACAATGCTAAAAGTAATAAACATCCCGAGATTTAAAAAAAACGGGGCAAGTGCGACACTCGCGCACAAAGGGTTCCGTACCACTATCACAATTGGATACGGAACCCTAAAATGGTTTACAACAACCAATTTTTAAATTTTATAGAAAAAAAATGAAATATTTATCTTCGATTCTTACTCCCATCAAACGACCGAATCACTCAAAAAAAAAAAAAAAAAAAAAAAAAAACCTTGGCACAAAGAAAATCTGAAACATAAAAGAAACTCTTTGGTAATTTTCGGCGGGAAAGCGGAGACAACATGTCGTGCTCCAAGTTTATTTTCGTTAAACTATGTTGTAAACTCGGTTAAATTGTGTAATTTTGGTGGAATCTTATTCAATTTAGTTCCGTGAATGTGCACAAGTGTAGTGAAAACAAAATTGAGTGTTAAACATGGACTTTCCGTTGTTTCGCGCCGAAGCTCCTTGAAGGTTTTGGTAAAGTTGCCACCGCTTTACCATAGCCCCTGACTTGAAACTATAGGCCGATCGGGCTAATTTCATGCAAAATACTTGATACTGGCAAGATGTACAAGATGTACGACGCCAAAAATAAAATAAAGAAACTTGAAATATTCTAAAGAATTTCGAAGAAACTTGAAATATTCTAAAACTTGACCCTGGCTATTCCAAATTGGCCATATCGGTCTCAGACCGAAATAAAAAAAAAAAAAAAAAAAAAAAAAAAACTCTTTGGTAAGTAAGGCAGACTGGTATATTTGACAGATAGGGCAGCCATTTTGAATTCCATGACCAACTCGATTTGTCCTGACCAATCAGAAGCGACCTCACATTGTACTAAACTCCTTGTTATTTTTGAAACACGTTTGTTGTATGGGAGCCCCTTTTAAATAATTGTTTTATTTTGTTTTTAGTATTTGTTGTTGTAGCGGCAACCGAAATACATCTTCTGTGAAAATTTCAACCTTCTAGCTATTACGGTTCATGAGATACAGCCTGGTGACAGACGGACAGACGGACGGACGGACAGACTGACAGACAGCTAAGTCTCAGTAATAGGGTCCCGTTTTTACCTTTAGGTACGGAACCCTAATTAGTTAAATTTCAAACCTTTTTCTAATTTTCAAAAACAAAACGAATTCAGCTGTTTTTAAAGTTCCGTACCTCAAAAGGTAAAAAAGGAACACTTATATTTATGACTAAGTAGATAAACACCTGAGTAAGTTAGTTAGGCGTAACGGCTATCACACTGGAACGGAATCGTGGGATTTGATTGTTTTCAAAGCATATTTTCATAGAGTAGATAGTTAGGTTATTTACAGCCAAATACAGAAACGCCACATAAAATTTGAGGCGTACTTAAATAATTAAGCAGATTCTAAATTTAAAAATAGTATGAGAATTTTTGAAATTGAGAAGTGCTTAGTTGATTAATTAGAACTCAAATTTTGAATTGCGTTTCTGTATTTGACCGTTAAAGTTGGTAAGGAATAACAGTTACTAACATAAATAACAACATCTAACCTGCAAGCCTCAACAAGATCAGCATAGCACCGCTCCTCGATCCGCTTGATCAACGCCGTGACGGAGGTGTCGTCTGGTTGCGGCGCGGCTGCAGGCGCCGCGGTCACGAGAGTGGCCTTCTTTTCCACCTTCATTGGGAACACTATGCGCAGGTTGCCCGTCATCAGTCTGGGGAAGATTGGGGGGTGATTTAGTTGAATAAATAATATATTTAGACAACATTATCCTTTAACATAGTATTTATTTTAGCCATTAATGAGCCATGTATCGCCTTGCACGGTTAGTACTTCAATGGGTCACCGCTTAGGTGTGGAATTTTGCACAGTGGAAGGTAACGTATTACGCGCACTGCTTTTCTACAATAGTTTTACAAAATTGGGTTTATATGGCTTATGACCAACGAACTCAGAATATATATGGAACTCGCATTTGTTTCAAAACATGTTCCAGGGATATTGCAGACTTTTGAAAATTGACGACTTGATCGCCAAACCACAGTACAAATAAGGAACAGTATGGAAACTAAGCTTAGTTGAAGAAAATATAACCTACGCAGAAGGGTTGTCACTTTTAATGTTTTGGATATTGTTTCCAGCACCGACCAGAACAATAAACATGTTTTCTGTTTCCATGAACACCCTCAGATTTTTTAAATGAATATTTGCCTAGACGAAGTTAAAACCCAACTATTAAGTTCTCATTAAATGACTGATCCCCCACTGTTTAACACTATCCACTATGTCCGTACTTATTGTCAGTCATGTCATCAATAATACAATCCAGTGCGCGGAATGTCTGCGCGATGGTTGACTTTGGAACACATTTTTACCGGGTTTACTATGAGAGTTAGATCTCCATTTCTATTTGTTACTCGTAGCTTATGACACAAAAAGATATGAAAGAACACAAGGGGTTGACTACGCATTTGTATGAAAAATAAAGTTAATATAATATGCTATGCTCTTAACTCCAACTTACCTCTCAACGTGAGGCCCGAGCATGACGTAAGCGCTGGCTATGTCATTGTTGACAACAAGTTTTTCCGCCAAAAGTCCGCGGACTACCAACTGTCGGAGCAGACGAGTTGGTTCTCCTTTAGTCCAAGACTTACAACTGAAAACAAACATCAAAATATAGAATTGTGGAAGGGGTTCAATTCCCATAGGAGAAAAAAGTATTGGTACTGTAACAAGGTGAAGGAAGAGCGAGGGTTGCGTTACACGTTGCAACACCCACCGTCCGTGTATGGGCGAGTTACGTAACGCCACCAGTCTCTGCTGCTGCGACCCTTTCAAGGCATCGGCGAGGTGTAACAAGGTGAAGGAAGAGCGAGGGTTGCGTTACACGTTGCATTACCCACCGTCCGTGTATAGGCGAGTTATGTAACGCCACCAGTCTCTGCTGCTGCGACCCTTTCAAGGCATCGGCGAGGTGTAACAAGGTGAAGGAAGAGCGAGGGTTGCGTTACACGTTGCATTACCCACCGTCCGTGTATAGGCGAGTTATGTAACGCCACCAGTCTCTGCTGCTGCGACCCTTTCAAGGCATCGGCGAGGTGTAACAAGGTGAAGGAAGAGCGAGGGTTGCGTTACACGTTGCATTACCCACCGTCCGTGTATAGGCGAGTTATGTAACGCCACCAGTCTCTGCTGCTGCGACTCTTTCAAGGCATCGGCGAGGTGTAACAAGGTAAAGGAAGAGCGAGGGTTGCGTTACACGTTGCATTACCCACCGTCCGTGTATGGGCGAGTTATGTAACGCCATCAGTCTCTGCTGCTGCGACCCTTTCAAGGCATCGGCGAGGTGTAACAAGGTAAAGGAAGAGCGAGGGTTGCGTTACACGTTGCATTACCCACCGTCCGTGTATGGGCGAGTTATGTAACGCCATCAGTCTCTGCTGCTGCGACCCTTTCAAGGCATCGGCGAGGTGTAACAATGTGAAGGAAGAGCGAGGGTTGTCCCCCAAGGATCGCACGCAGCGCACGATCAGCTTGCATTCTTCTGTCACGTCTACTGGCTGGAAAAGAATAACATTAGATCAGAATGTTTTAAGACAGGTCTTCTTCAGTCGCTTTATTCTATAACTCGGTGCATATGAAAAACTACTGAAAACCAGCTGAGCTGGTGGCCAGATTGACGGAAAAGCTCATTAACTCGTTGGTCAGATTTGGTCAAGGCGCTCACTGGCCTACCAATTGCCAAAGCTTTTAAGGCTGCCCAGAACAGGAAATCATGGAAGTGCATGGTGCATCATGTGATCGACAATTTCATTCTAGACACGACCTTCAGCAATAAAGACAACGATTTAGAAAATGAAGAAGAACTGAGCATAGTGTAAGTGTGATTGTTTAATTGGAACATGACCAATTTCTTAACCAAAGTGTTGATGATCGAGGTCAAATCTTGGAAACAAACAGAGGTAGAATTGACCTTGTACTCCTGTATGTTGGTACCGAGGTAGGCCAGCACTTGTACCTTGTACTCCTGTATGTTGGTACAGTTGTCGCAGGCCGTGTGGCGCGCGGCGCGGCACAGCGCGCGGTCGAACCGCTCCCCGAGGTAGGCCAGCACTTGTACCTTGTACTCCTGTATGTTGGTACAGTTGTCGCAGGCCGTGTGGCGCGCGGCGCGGCACAGCGCGCGGTCGAACCGCTCCCCGAGGTAGGCCAGCACTTGCGCGCGGCGACACTCCGCCACACTCTCGCACACTTCCACCATTCGCAGCAGATTCTCTATGTGGACTCGACGGGCTTCCGCTGATGCTGAACGGTCCACTGGAACAACCGAATACTAGTGTTTAAGGACAGTATCTTTATAACTGACACTTGGCAGCGCTTTCCTGCGATCCAGCAGCTGCCGCTGTTATACTAAAAGGTGGGTAAGTTGTAGGATGCCATACCATAATAGATTAGTTTGGCGGGGGATCCACTAAAACACAATATCTTGTAGGGGGCTATTCAAATAATACATAAGCCGATTTTTTGAAATGTATACACCGAGGAGGCTGTGCGTTGATCCAACAATGAATGAATGAATAAATTCTTTATTGTACACACCAAATTAAACACATCACAAAGAAAACATACGCTACTTAAACTAAAACAATCAGTCCGTAATTCAGGACAAAGTAAAAATAGCTGCAGATTAAAGCTGAACTCACAATCCAAGAGCCTCCTATAGCGCACCACATCGCTGTAGCAGTAGTAGAGCAGGCAGAACGCCGTGTCGCCGTCGCGGCCGGCGCGCCCCGCCTCTTGGTAGTACCCCTCCACCGACTTGGGCATGCTGTGGTGGATCACGAACCGCACGTCCGCCTTGTCCACGCCCATGCCGAAGGCTATCGTGGCACACATCTGTACCAAGAGTTACCCCATTACTTATAAACGCTGTTTAAGAACGTGGCGACTGTTACCATTTCCATACAAACTTAATACCAAAATAAATTATGAAAAATTTAGTTTTCTACCTGAATATCGATATTATTCGGATTAACATTTTACTTTTATAGGGTCCCCACCACAAGGTTTTCCAAAATATTAATTCGAAATAAAATAAAACGGAGAAACATTTTTTAATTTTTACAGCGTAAATTACTTTTTATTGGGAATAATATAAATCAAATAAGATGTAAATGAGATGTAAACTAGTAATTTACGCTGGAAAAGGAAAAAAATGTTTCTAAGTTTTATTTCATTTCGAATGAATATTTTGGAAAACCTTGTGGTGGGGACCCTATAAAAGTAAAATCTTAATCCGAATAATATCGATATTAAGATAGAAAACTAAATTTTTCATAATTTATTTTGGTATTAAGTTTGTATGTTTTGACGACCTCTGTGGCGCGTCGTGCGAAAGCGCGACTGCAATGCAGGAGGTTGCGGGTTCGATTCCCGCCGGGTGCAGGTATTTATGCTTTCAAAAATAAATATTTGTGTCTGGTCTGGGTGTCCCTCTATGTATAATATGTATGTATTTACAAAAGAAAAATAAATATAAGTATTATATCCGTTGTCTAGTCACCGTAACACAAGCTTAGTCGCTTACCACGGGGCTAGATGGCGCTGTGTGTTGTTCACAGAATTTATTTATTTATTGTATGGAAATGGTAACAGTCGCCGCGTTCTTAACAGCTGCATAAACTATGTATTGTTTGTCTCTTACTGCGACATGAAGCTTCAAAATTGACAGACAGAGATAAACGTTACAATACTTAGTCATCTGTTAATCATCATTTTTAAGTAAGGGAGTTACTGTACAGTAAAACCTGGTTAAATGGACAGTTAAGAGATGTTTTGAGACAGACAGGTGATACAGATTTATTTGAAAAGGCAATATACTTTTACTATAGTACAGGATTTGAATCAAGTAGTAATGGAGTTTTAGGTAATAACTTGCTATCGAGTCTGTTATTAAAAATGTTAAGCGTCGTTTAATCAGTAACCGTGTGTAGTTCATTCTTATCTATCACAATTCACAATAGTCGTGTCGATCGCGAGACGTTGTTGTTTTACGACTTTTATCTTTTATTCCAATAATTTTCCACTATGAAATACAGCGAACTGGGAACCACTGGGATGAAGGTATCTCCTATTGCAGTTGGAGGGGCAACTTTTTCCAACATCTATGGACCCCAGAACAAAGAAAATAGCATCGAACTGATCCGCACAACACTTAATTGGGGAGTGAATTTCTTAGAGACAGGGCCGTGGTACGGCCAAGGCGCATCTGAGAGGACTATGGGAGAAGCATTAGAAGGTATCCCAAGAAATTCCTATTATATCAGCAGCAAAGTTGGAAGATACGAATTGGAAACCGAAAGAATGTTCGACTTTTCTAAAGAGAAAACTGAAGCAGGCGTTGACAGCACATTGCAGCGTTTAGGCTTGGATTATGTGGACTTGATTCAGATACACGATTGCACATTTGCACCAGATATCTCTGTGGTCCTAAATGAGACTTTACCAGCTCTAGAAAGGGCCGTTAAAGACGGAAAAGCAAGATACATAGGCGTTGCTGATTACGACTTAGACCTATTGAAGGAAGTGGTTGAAGAATCGGAGGTCAAGATATCGACAGTTTTATCTTATTCCAAGTCTACATTGATCGATAATCGGCTGCAGAATTATACGAAGTATTTTAAGGGTAGAGGCGTCGGAGTGATAGATGCTGCAGCAACTGGAATGGGATTGCTGTCAAATAGAGGGCCACAACCGTGGCACCCAGCTAGTGAGGGTATCAAAGCACTTTGTAGACAAGCCGCGGAATATTGTAAGACGGAAAATGTTGAGCTTGCTCGGTTGGCAACATGGTTTACTTTAAACCAACCAGACATAGACACGCATATCTGCGGATTTCACAACATAGACCAGTTCAGGGACACCGTTGATGTGCTCGAGAGAGGTCTTTCTGAACATGAGAAGAAAGTCCTAGCTGAAGTACAGAATAGATTCTTTGATAAAGTAACTTTGCATTGGGATGCCGTCGAGCTATCAGCGTATAAAGCCGAAATAAATAAAATTGTAATGCAATAACTATGTTTACCAACGCTTAGGCTATAAACTTCCCTTCTTTTTTTTGTCACCATTCCTTTTGTAACCATTTCCACTTAAATTGTTTATTTTTATTGTAAAATGTTGTTTGGTGTTTAGAATTTTAAAGCGTTTATACGTAAGCATTTGTAAAGTAATTAATTAAATACCTATTTATGGAATGTTTAAATCTAAATTAAAACTCGTAAATATAATAACCGCGACATACTAGGTTCGTAAAATTTAAGTGCACATTTTTTTCCACTGAATATTTAGCCCAATGTGTAACACAAGCAGAGGTTATCGTGCGAAGTGACCAGGGTATACTAGGAAGTAAGATTAAAGGTAATACTTACCACTTTATATTTATCCGCGACCCACCCCGACTGTACAGTTTCACGTTTCTTGTCCGAAAGCCCAGCGTGGTACGCCGCCGCCTGTATACCAACTTTACGCAAATCCTCCGCCAAAGTCTCGCACTCTTTCCGCGACAAGCAGTACACTATACCAGAATATCTCATAAACTTCTCCTTTATTATCTTGGCGACATCTTGATTAATTCCCTTTGGTTTCTTTTCCAAAATGGAGTACACCAAGTTAGGTCTGTTAAAGCTGCAGAGGAACCATTTGCATTTTGTCACTTTGAGCTGGTGAAGGATGTCCATCCTGACGCGAGGTGTGGCTGTGGCCGTTAATGCCATGATATTGGTGTCGGGAAATCTTTGTCGCAACATAAACAGGCGTTTATAATCCGGGCGGAAGTCATGACCCCATTGAGAAACGCAGTGAGCTTCATCTATCACGAATCTAGAGATCTTTCCTCTAGAATACAGCATATCCAGCGTTGATTGAAACTTTGCTGAGTTGCTCACTTTCTCCGGGGTGACATAGAGTAATTTTATAGAGGGTTCTCGCAGGGAAAGCCGATGGTAAATGTCATCGCAAGCTGCTAACGAAACGTCTCCGGATAGATGGGCAGCAGGAATATCCAGCGATAGTAGCTTGTTAACTTGGTCCAATATCAGAGATTTTAAAGGCGAAATCACGATAGTAACGCCTGGTGTTAATATGGCTGGCAGTTGATAACATAAAGATTTGCCTCCCCCAGTAGGCATAAGTACGAAGCAATCGTTCCCCAAAAGTGTGGCATTGATTACTTGAAGTTGGTTAGGACGGAACGACTTTAGACCGAACTTTTCTTTGAACATTTCCATCATAAGGGATGAGTGAGGGTAGTCGAATCCATCAAATTCTCCTGTGATCCCATCATTCTGTGTACCAGCATGGAAATCGCCCATTCCCTCATACTTTGCCTTGCTAGAACCTGGTAATATGCTCTGCTCCATCAAGTTGATTTCCTTAACTCCTTCTTCAACTTGCGTACACGAATCTAAATCGTCTTCAAAATCTTCAATCCTATACTCGGGCCATCCATCATCATCAACTACAATTTCTTTATCATTAATAATTTCTATACTATTCGATTTATTGGCAGTATCACTGAGCTTCACTACACTCTCGGATGTCCCCGGTATCACATCAAAATCGTCACATATATCTACAGGTATAATATATTCATCGTCCTCGTCTATTGGAGCTGTTTCTTTGACTATAGGCGTCACCATAGTACAAGGTTTTTCATAATTCATCAAAGAACTCTTACTTAATTGTGGCGGTTGAAAATCTACTGAGCTATTGTTTATTATTGCGATTTTAGTTGTCTCTTTAGGCGGTATAGGTTTTAGTTTATCTGACGCATTTCTGATTCTTTCAGCTATACTTGATTGATTGTCTCTAGTAGGATTATCATCTTCCATTGTAAGCCTAGAAGGTTTCTTAAAAACGAATTTACCTTTGCTTCTATTAGCATTGTCGGTACCATCTAAAACTGAGTCTGATTGGTTGCTATCATTTAAGCTCGTTGCAGTATTATTGCAAGGGGATAATGTGTTAAATGACAAAGATTTCTTAGCCATCAAGTCTGAATAAATTGTTTTACTAGGACCTGCTTTGCTAAAATCAATGATATCTGTTGTTGTTGGTGTTGAAGTGTCTGGTTTATTTTTAACTTTGTTTAGAGTTTTACCAATATTACTGGATGGTAGATCAAACTCGTCCATATCATCGCCGTAGAATGCTACAGAAGGACTTTCTATAGATTTATTGCTCCTAGTTACTTCTGGAGAACTAAAAGAGATGGTCCGATCATCATCTATATCTTTGTCTAAAACTGTCTTAAGTTTTCGTTTAAGAGTTTTAGCTTTGGCAAACACTTTTGAGTCGTAACCTGGGAATTTATCTCTTATACAATTTGGTATTCTATCGAAGGCATCAAATATTCGCTCTAGTAGTTCTATGTACATTGTTTTACATTCTTCCTTTTGTGTACAGTTTATTTTGAGGTCGTCCTAAAAATAAATAATCAGGTCATTTAGCAAAATACAAATCAATATTATGACAAAACTTTACAAATAATTTCGGCTTCTAGGTCCTAAGTTCTGTTGTGATTTTGTATAAATTGATTTCTATTATTATTCCCAAAGTTTTATTTACAAACGCCGAGCCGCCAACAACTAGGTAAACTGTGGTATTATAAGAACATGTAGATGCATTCACTAAAGTTATATTACTTACTTTGTCAATGGTCCTTAGAGCTGGATGGTGTGAAATATTATCCAATAAATCTGACATAGAATGATCTATTCTTAACTTTTTCAAAGGATCTCTATCTGTTTCCTTTTTTGGACTAGTTTTCTTACTTCTATCACTTTTGTCCTTTTCAGGAGTACGAGAATGTTTGCCTTTATCTTTGAGTGGACTACTTTTTATTGGACTAATTTTATCAGTTAGTTTTTTTTTGGGTGGTGATGGAGAGAAATTGTTTTTCATGCTGTTGTTATGTACCTCTGGTATTTTAGATGGAATGTCAAATGCTGATGGGAATTCTTCAGATTTAAAATCATCCTGAAAATTATAGAAACAATAATTAAAGTCAGTTTTGTGTCTGGTTTTGTGCAGGTACAAACAAATACACAGGAATGTGCTAATTTCTATTATTTCTTTCGTCAAGGTCATATTTTTTTACCTTTCATATTCCACTGCTGAGCAAAAGTCTCCCTCATTACTCGCAATCAACTCAGAGTCAACTCTGGCAAGTTGAGGTGAGAGCGATTTAGGTTTTTTCGCTACCGCTTTTGAGGCCGATCTCGACTTCGACAAGCATCCACTCTATTACCCACACACACTTGTTCGCACATACATACAAATTCAAACATAGTCAATCCTTTCTACAAAAGAAAAAGGTATAAGAATTTAGGGTGAGAGGTTGTTTGTTTGTCTGTGTGCCATCAGATGTTCCCATTTATTTGAAGTCAATTTCATACAACTGGAGAAATGGTGATAAATCCGAGGTCAAGGTATAAAAGATAAGAGATAAAAATCATATAACAACTTACAACATCCATAGCATCAAATACATCATTACTTTTGTTCTGCATCACATTTTCATATTGTTTGACTGCATCCAAATTGTTGTTGGTTTTGATGTTACTGTATGATGAACTTGTTGATCCATTTATTTCATTTTGTAAATAAGTTTTACCCTAAAACAAAGATTGTTTCTTTTATGCTGTAACTAAATGTGCACCACTGTTCCAAGCCCTTGGATTCCATTGGAATCCATCCATTTCAAATTCAAAGTATATCAATGCATAGCCTAAACTGGTGACCCTAGAGACAACCAGGTGTAGAGACAACCCGTAGCAGGTTAAACTCTATCCAAAGTGAATTTCTTACATTAACTTCATTATGTATGTCCCTGTTGCTCCTGAGATAATATAAAATTAATGTTTGTTTTTTTTTTTCAGTTTTGTTGTGATTTGATAGATGGCAACCTCTCTTTACAACAATAAGCACTTCATTTGTCTGTTCTTGGATTTGCGTGGTTGTTTTAGGTGAAGAGTCCATTGACTCTTTGTTCTCTTGCTGTTCAGACAAAAATCTGTCCATGAATGTGGTACTGCTGTATTTTATGAACATTATCATACTTAATAAAACGCAAGTGTAACTCACTGACTGATGGACAACGTACAGGCTAAACGGCTAGGGGTAGAGACTTGAAATTTGGAACATAGGTTCTTTAGGGGTTGAAAGTGAGCACTAAGAACGGATTTTTGGAAATTCCACCCCTAAGGGGGTAAAAATGGGGAAAATGTTTGTATGTAACTTCGTAACGGCTTGACCTAGAAACTTGAAATTTGACATAGATATTGATATGGGGTAGTAAGTGAATCTCTAAAAATCTCTAAATCTTTTTTTTGCAAAATTCAACCCCTAAGAGTGTTCAATTGGGGATGAAAGTTTCTATGGAAATTGATTCAAAAAAATTTTGTTATCGGGGGTACTATCCGAAGCTCGACGGGTTTCGGGTTCCTGATGAACTTCGCTGATGTTATGTCCCTAAATGTGGGTAGTTGATGGAAAATCCAGTCTGGTGATTATCTCTACGCAGCAACGTGTGCTCCCGTATTTTCCCAGTCAAAGTGCGTATGTAATAGTGGCGACGAGTGAAAATCGTGGAAAAGTGTTGGTGATTTGTGAAAATTGTGATAGAAAGTGAAAAAAAAAGCTATGGGTATTAAATTTAACGAGTTTGATGTGGCACATGGGTGTTGGCGAAATTACGTCGAAAGATTCTCATATTGCTTAGAAGCAAGTGAAATAGTGGAAGATTCCAAGAAAAAGGCTAATTTCCTTGCTGTTTGTGGTGGCGAGTTGTATGATTTAATCATATCATTGATTTCTCCAAATAAAATTGCTGAGGTGACGTTTTCGAGTGTGGTAGCCATTTTGAACGCTCATTTCCATCCAAAACCTAATGAAATTGTGGAGTCATTTAAATTTCACTCGAGAAATCAAGAGAATGCCGAGAAAATTAGAGATTATGTGGCTCAACTGCGGAAATTGAGTATTCATTGCAATTTCACTGATTTGGATCGGACACTGAGGGACAGATTGGTATGTGGAATTAAAGATAAGGAAGTGCAAAAGAAACTTCTACAACAAAGTGCATTAACATTTGAACAAGCTTCTTCTATGGCTCTGTCACATGAAACAGCAGGGTTAGATGTTGATTTAATTATGCAGGCGGGACCACATGCCACCGGCACCGCTGCCATACCTTCGGCGCAGGAGTTGGAAGTGCCTATGGACATTAATAAGGTTATTGACAAGTCACAAAGGAGAGGAAAGGAGGGACACATGACTAACTGTTTCCGTTGTGGAAGACAACATGGAGAGGAGTGCAGATTTCGTTGGAGTAAGTGCCGGCGTTGTGGTCGAGTAGGTCATATTGAAGCGGCATGTATGATGAAAGCGAAGGATACAAAGCACAATTTTCAATGCAATGGACTGTATGAGGTAGGTCTAAATAGTATTAGACAAGAGAAGGTGGACCCGTTCCAAATAAAAGTGTTGCTGAATGGAGCAGAACTACTGATGGAAGTGGATTCAGGGTGTCCATATACGATAATCAATGAGAACACAGCCAGACTCATATGGAAGGGCAAATTACCTGTTTTGGAAACAACCAATATTGGTTTACGGTCTTACACAGATGGCAAGTTGAAATTGTTGGGACAAGTTCCAGTTGAGGTAAATTATAAGGATATTAAAAAACTTTTGAAGATATTAATAACAAAAGGAGCAGGAAGCAGTTTGATTGGTCGTAACTGGTTCTCGGAGCTGGGAATCAGCATACTCGGCATACATCAGGTTAAGACAGTTGTGCAGGGACATGGTGAGATAGCCCATGTGCTCAGTAAATACAAACAAGTTTTTGAACCCGGGTTAGGGAAATATAAAGCAATAGTAAAGATTACACCAAGGGAAGGGGCAGTTCCAAAATTTCTGAAAAGTAGGCCTGTGGCATTCGCTAGGAGGAAAGAAGTGTTCAAAGAGATTGACCGGTTGGTTACTGAAGGTGTCCTTGAACCGACAACACACTCAGAATGGGCTACACCTATAGTAGTGGTGCCAAAACCGAATGGCAAAGTAAGGTTGTTGGTGATTATAGGTCCACAGTAAATGAAGCAACAAATACTGACACTTACCCTCTACCTACATTAAATGAAGCTTTTGTAGAACTACAAGGAGGGGTGATATTTTCAAAAATTGATTTAGAGCAAGCGTATACACAGGTATTGGTTGACGAAGAGACCTCTAAGCTACTTACATTAAACACTCCGAAAGGTTTATATAAAGTAAAAAGATTGGCATTTGGTGTAAAAGCTTGTCCTGGAATTTTCCAGAGATTAATGAGTTCCTTGCTTGCCGGGATCCCAGGAACCGCAGTGCTGTTGGATGATATAGTTTTATGTGGGAGTGATTTACAGTTGCACAATGAAAGGTTGGAAATGGTATTACAAAAGCTACAGGTGGCTGGTCTCAGAGTGAACAAGACTAAATGTATGTTTGGTGTACCAAAAGTGCAATTTCTGGGTTTTGTTATTGACGCTACAGGGATACACCCAACAAAAGATAAAGTAGAAGCTATTGAAAAGACACCTGCACCCAGAAATGTGAAGGAGCTTCAAGCTTTCTTGGGTCTTTTAAACTTCTATGATAGATTTTTGCCTCACAAAGCCTCAGTAGCCGAGCCATTGTATCGGCTGTTGGAAAAAGGTTCAAATTGGAAATGGACTAAAAGTTGTCAAGAAGCCTTGGTAAAGTTAAAAGGAATGCTTTCTAGTGATGATACTTTGGTGCATTATGATGGGCAAAAGAAGTTGATAATGTCATGTGATGCTTCTGAATATGGTTTGGGAGCGGTTTTGGAACACGAAATGGTTGATGGAACAGTAAGGCCTATAATGTTTGCATCTAGGACTATGAACACTCATGAGAGGAATTATGGACAAATTGACAAAGAAGCAGCTTCAATAATATTTGGTTTAAAAAAATTTCATCAATTCATTAGTGGACGGAAAGTGATCATAAAGACTGATCACCGTCTATTGTTAGGTTTGTTGGGACCAGGGAAGCCTATACCTAATATTATATCACCAAGAATGCTGCGGTGGGCTTTGTTACTGAATTCCTACGATTATGAAATCCAATATGTAGAAGGCAAGAAGTTGGGAAATGCAGATGCATTAAGTCGCTGGCCTGCTAAGTTACCAGCAGACGATAAAATAGAAGAAGAGTATGTAGGAGTTCTGTTAATAGAAGAAACACCAGTTGAACTAGATTTTACTGCTGAGGAAGTAGCAAAACAAACCAGAAAGGATCAGACATTATGCAAAATTGTGTATTGGATCAGGAACGGGTGGCCATCTAAGGTAGATAAAAGTTACCAAGTATTCTGGAGAAAAAGAGATGAGCTGTCTGTTCACAATAATTGCATATTATGGGGCAGTAGGGTTGTTATACCCGAGGTAATGAGATCATACATTTTAGAAGAACTACACAGGAATCATGATGGAATAGTGATTACCAAAGCTTTAGCTCGGAGCTATTTTTGGTGGCCTTCCATGGATAAGAAAATAGAAGAAGTAGTGAAAGATTGCAGCATTTGTGCCGAGCATAGGAACATGCCAGCACAGGTTACTCATAACTGGATTAAGCCAGACAGAGCATGGTCAAGGCTGCACATAGATTATGCTGGTCCATTTTATGGGAAAACTTTTTTAATTCTCATAGACTCATACTCAAAATGGCCTGAGGTTAAGATTGTTAGTGATATGAGCAGTGCAACATTAATTAGAACTCTTCGTGATATATTTGCAGAACAGGGGTTACCTGACTCTATAGTGAGTGATAATGGAAAAAGCTTTGTATCAGAGGAATTCAGAAGATATCTAGAAGAACTTGCCATAAGACAGATTCTAGTAGCACCATACCATCCAGCTTCAAACGGCCAGGCTGAACGAACAGTACAGACAGTAAAGAATAAATTAAAGAAACGTTCAATGGAACCCTGGCATATACGGTTACCCAACATGTTGTATGGACTACGGTCCACACCAAACACAGTCAATGACAAGACTCCAGCAGAACTTTTAAATAACCGGTGTTTCAGAACTAAATTTGATGGGCTAAACCCATTGTCATATTATAGTAATAGAAAAGAGATGATAAAGAATGAGAATGTAAAGATTCGGTCTTTCAAAATAGGAGAGACTGTGTACTTCAGACACTACGGGAAGGGACCCCGTTGGTTACAGGGTGTAGTAGAGAAACGTGTGGGGGTGTGCAGATACTTGGTGGAATGGAATGGAAGGTTGTTAATCAGACACATCAACCAAATGCATGCGGCAGGTGCTGGAGTTGTCGAGGTGGAACGGTCACCAGAGAGTAAAAAAGAAACCGAAGAGAAAAATAATGAGCATGATATGGTCACAATTCCATCACCACGCAAATGGGCTAACATTATTGGAGTGACAGGCCCACAAGACCTAGTCTTACCAAGTAGATCTGGAGAGATGATGAGAAGTAAGAGAGGATTATCAATGTCACCTCCTACATCTACAAGCAAAAAAGTAAGATCCAGCAGACAGGATAGTACAGAATCAGAGGGAGAATTGTTCCTAGACACGGAACATTCTGATGAGGAATAATCACCCATGTGCCCCATAAAAAACCCATAGTGATAAGTGTAAATAATATGATAGACAATAGCAAGGACTAGTGATTTAGTTTTAATAGTAATTATAGACAATAATAGCCTAATAGTGTGTGAACTATCCCGAGGGAAAGGCATGTTATGTCCCTAAATGTGGGTAGTTGATGGAAAATCCAGTCTGGTGATTATCTCTACGCAGCAACGTGTGCTCCCGTATTTTCCCAGTCAAAGTGCGTATGTAATAATGAACATTATCATACTTAATAAAACGCAAGTGTAACTCACTGACTGATGGACAACGTACAGGCTAAACGGCTAGGGGTAGAGACTTGAAATTTGGAACATAGGTTCTTTAGGGGTTGAAGGTGAGCACTAAGAACGGATTTTTGGAAATTCCACCCCTAAGGGGGTAAAAATGGGGAAAATGTTTGTATGTAACTTCGTAACGGCTTGACCTAGAAACTTGAAATTTGACATAGATACTTATTGATATGGGGTAGTAAGTGAATCTCTAAAAATTTTTTTTGCAAAATTCAACCCCTAAGAGTGTTCAATTGGGGATGAAAGTTTCTATGGGAATTGATTCAAAAAAATTTTGTTATCGGGGGTACTATCCGAAGCTCGACGGGTTTCGGGTTCCTGATGAACTTCGCTGATGAACTTTGCAAGCATGACAGCTTAATATTTAGCCGGGAGCAATAGAGAAACAGCAACCAATTTTACTTACATTTTGAATTTCAGGTTCTGATTTTGGTTTGAATGGTGGTGTCCCTGAAATAAATCAAAAATAAGTAAATTATGTAAAATAATTTATCATTTAATTTTCAACTGTGCTGACAACAATGGCTGCATCATTGGTCTTATCATTGTAACCAGTCATCTACAGCTCTGCTTTTAGGTGTTTTGGGGCTTATTGGATATTGAAGAAAGTGCCCCATAAGTTATTAAGGCCGCCAACAACCTATTTGCCAGTTATAGAGCCCACATTCACATTGCTGTTTAAGATAGTGCATATAAATAGTAACTTACTTAGCCTAGTATTGCAAATAAATACTTACAGCTTCCACCAGCACTTGACTTAGATTTGAAAACAAATTTAGATTTTTTCTCCGAGGCCTGCTCTAGTTTATTGTCTTCGCTGAATAAAAAAAATGATTATGTAGTAATATTGAAAATATTTGTGTGTAGAGAAGGTGGCACAAAATCGTAGGCGGAGCGAAGCTTACGCCCAGCAATGGATAGAAATATTCTGAGGATGGTGTTAATGATGAAGAATATTGTTGTTTTTATTTAGGAGCGAATACAGAAATTTAATTCGATTTTCGTAGCAAGGTCGAGCAAAAAAACAAACAAACCCAGCGCTGGAGGTAGACGTTTCTATTGAACTTTTTTTGACAAAATTCCTCAATGAATATTGTTTCTTTGATGGGTCAGGTTTCTTCGTTGCCATTTTCAGATGATTTTGATAAATTCAGCATAAAGGGAATAAAATTGTTTTGAAGATTTCTTCTCTTCTTAGCAATTTCCACAACTTTCGCGCTAATGCAATTTTGCAGCATTTGACATGTTTTGATTTTTTGAAATCAATCAGTGTCAATGTCAAAATCGAATACAGATTAAAAAGATTGAGCGCTCACAATGTTCTCTTATTTTTGTCTGTGGAAAGAGATCATCTGATCCTTATGTCATTTTGTTTGACATTGACAGTTTGTGTAATGGATGAAAAACTGTCGATTTGTTTGTGAATGTGATTTTTTCAATTTTAAATATGTCTCTCAGAAAAATACTATCTTTAACTAAACCACTGTGCTGTGCAGCTTCCAATCTACAAGTGCCCAATATACCCAAACAGAAAAGCTGGTTACTTGCAGTGAACACAGGGAAATTCTACTCTACCGAAAAGATAGGTTAGTTTTGCAACATTTTCTGGACGTTGAACGAATAGAGAGTTTGGTCATAGAATCGAAACTATTCTAAATAAGTTTCCATTCAGCAGCTCATTAATAATATTTAGGTTAATATCTCTGTGATAAGATAAAGAGAATGAATGAATGTTTCATCATGTCAAGATAATAGCACTTTCATTCCCCTCAACAAAACCATGACTTATGGTATCCCACTATCACTCTCTTCGCTCCTCGCTTTCCATGCGAGACTGACCAAATTGCTCTGCCAGCAGAAGGCCAAAAAAAAGAAAACCTTAAAGAAAAGTTTAATCATCCTCCTCTCTTAAATCTCGTCTGTTAATGGCTAGAATTCAATATTATTCTGTTTATAGAATCAGTAATTGACATTGAAATACTGAAATAAAGATAGATGAAACCTAATCCAATCCCAGACTGCTTATAAAGATGTCAAAACAATCTTTAAACCAGCATAATTCTGGTATCTCTCTTACGGTGAAGGAAAACATCGTGAGGAAACCAACATGTCCTAGGACTCACCACGGTCTGAAGACATGGGATATTCAGTGTTTTCTATGTATCATATGTATGTATTTACAAAAAAAAAAAAGTATAATATGTAGTATATCTGTTGTCTAGTACCCATAGTACAAGCCTAGTGCTTAGTTTGGGGCTAGATTGCGCTGTGTGTAACGTCGTGCATTATTTATTTTTTATTTTGTTATTGGTTGGTAGTATATTGTTGCATTGCAACAATATAGAAAAAGGAACATTATTATAACATGACTGACATGATACTGACATATCTTAGGACTCACCACAGTCCGAGGCATGGGATATTCGTCAATCCAGAAAAGGTTCCCATGGCATACTACAGCCACTCCAACCACTCTAAATAGAGGCACTTGCCCTGCAGTGGGACAAATTAACAGGCATATAAATAATATTTATTTTTAGTATGCTAAGCCTTGTATACAATTTGCAGGCGACAAGAACAAAGAGGCTAACACTGAGAAGGTAGATATCCTAGGCCGGTTTTTCCCACAGTCCCCACTCAAAGATGACAAGCAGGCTATCAAGCAGGAACAGGAGTCATTCGACAAAGAGAACAAGGAGAAAGCAGAGGAGAATGAGAAGAGCTGGAGACGAATGAAGATGGGGTATGCCATTTTTGTAACATTATAACTCTTTTTTGGGGTACCATATCTAAAACAGTATAGTTTTTTTTGTATGGATAATGGTACGGAACCCTTCATGCGAGATTCCCACTCATACTTGGGTTTTTTTCTGTTGTTTTGTACTGAGATCTGTCTCCTTGTAAAGGACATAAAGCTGTAGTTGTGTTATCTTTCTTCATCATGGCACTGGCTGCTGTGTACTCTATGCTAGACTTTTTCAATTAGGGAGGGAATTAAAAAGGGAGAATATTTGCCACCCTAGGATTCACGCTTACTTGTGCTTCCTTGCTGTGCATGAAAGTATTATAAAGCAGCATAGCAAAACCAGTAAAAATTAATTAATGATTTTATTTTTTTGTGCAACAAGGAAAGCCTTTTTTTATTCATGTAAGTGAGACTTTTTATATCAAACATGCTCTACCTTTCAAGGTTTGCAGTCTTCGGTGGGGCATTAACAATGATGGGCGGTTGCATGGTTGTTGAGATGGGATCCCCGAGACGTGATGATGAAGGGAAGCCCATAGAGGATGAATTCACTCATCTACCCATAGTACTACAGTATCTAAGGCGTACATGGAAAGAACTTACGTTTTATGAAAAGGTGACTTACTAACTAATCTGGTTGTACCACCCACCAGCTTAAGGCGCAGTGCCAAGCGGACTCGTCCGTGTTTCGACACGTAGACCGGTGCAGCCACTGCGGAAGACGAGTTGGATCTTTTTGGATCTTTTTCCACTGCTGTCTTCCTTCTTGATGAGCGTGCTACGTTATAGACCCTATCATCACTTACCATCAGGTGGTCAAACGCTCATCAATCGCTTGTAATAAAAAAAGATTCATATACAACTAGCAGCATCCCGCCGACTCACTCGCATAGGCGCTGTTCCCGTAGGTATATCGGGCCCTTGTTACTCTCCAAGATTCTATGTATCCTTATACAACACTAGCTGCGGCACGCGGTTTTACCCGCGTAACTGCCGATTCCATGGGAATTTGAAAAAAAATCCTCTTTTATCAGATGCCTACATCACATAAAGAACATACTCTTCAAATTTCAGGATTCAACTATCAGCATTTTAGTTTGCAGGGTGATCCGTCGGAAATTTATAAATTGCATTGAAATAAAATATTTTGTTAAAATCAGTTCAAAAGTTCCAGAGCCATTATGTCATTCATATTTATTTTTGTATTACATTCTAGATGATAAAAGAGCCGTCCCGCGAGAAACTGCTGCCCGATCCGCTGCCACCACCGTACCAGCCAGCTTACACTCTGGTGCTGGAGTTCACAGATGTGCTGGTCCATCCTGACTGGTCCTATCAAACTGGATGGAGGTATGTTCTTATTAGTATTGTAGATTATTATATCCAGGGCAAGTGGGCCCAGGGTAGGCAGAGACAGACGTGGTTAGACGACTTAAAAGACTGGACCTCGACAAATGGCATCTCGTGAGTCCGGGGCCAAAAAAGAAAAAAAAAGACTGGACTGGCCTCAACTACCAACAAATTAAAGCTGCAGCTAAAGATCGGAAATACTTTCTCCAATTGACCCCCGACATTCCTTAGAAGATGACACCAGATGATGAGATTATTATATACGTTAAGCAGTTGGTTCCAGTTGGTATCTCTGATAGCAGCTGTTAGGTCAAGTTAGAGGCGACATAAAATTTCTAACACTAAATAGATGACATAAATTCTATAAAGTTTGTATATTGTATGTTACATTCAAACAATTTGATGATTGTAAATGTATATGGCATCATTTTCCACAACAAGAAAACTCTAATTGGGCTCATTTTAGTGAAAATATGTAATTAAGAAAGAATTCCCAAACCACGGACATTCTGAACCAGGTTGTAGTTTGAAAACTGTTAATTGGAAATATGTTTATCGTAAATTTCATTGCCTCTCATGGAATTTGATTCCACGACACGACCCCAGTCATAAGTTTCACGAGGTAATATAAAGAAAGATTTCCTCAATTTCAATGGATAGGAAGGAGTACCTAGCGCAATTCTTGCTTCTAATTGGTCACTAAGTTTGAATGCCCCCAGGATCATTGATTTTCGAAACAGCATCTTTTCAGTACTGAATTCCTAAAGCCACACCGCCAACTTTTTCAAACTAGTGAGCATAACTGTCATAGTTAGTGTCCTAGTGCATTGGGATTTGGGACCATAATGGGGCTCCACTGTGTAAACTAAGTTAGTTTAGTTGGCGGTGGACGCTCGGCTCAGTGTGGGTAAATACTTCAAAAATAGAAGCCTCAGTCTAACTAAATTATCCACGTATATAATACTTATTTGATACTATTGTTTCAGATTTAAAAAACGTCCCGGCGTAGACCAGTTCCTGCAATCCGTCGCCAACTCCAACTACGAAGTGATCATCTTCACGACCGAGAACGCCTTCATGATCTGGCCGGTCATCGACAAGTTGGATCCGGAGAACAAGTTCATCACGTACAGACTGTTCAGGGACTCCACGCATTTTGCGGACGGAGTGCATGTTAAGAACTTAGATGGGCTCAATCGGGATCTTTCTAAGGTTTGTTTGTATTTGAGTACAGCCGCTATAACGACAAATACTAAAAACAAATATTTAAGGGACAACAGACGTGATTTTTCAACGTTTAACGTCAATGGTAAAGATGAATGCAAACATGCGTCGTCGTTGCGTACCCATGTAATAATAGCACGGAACCCTTCGTGCGCGAGTCCGACTCGCACTTGGTCGGGTTTTTTGAATAAATGCTTTCTAAAATTTGTACTCAGGGGGATTCGAACCCGCGACTAATGGTAATCCGAACCAGCACGTTAGACCTCTTCAACACGAGTACTAGTACCCGGTAAGTCGAAAATAGCGGGTACTCAAGAAAGTAATTGAAAGCAGAAAGTGTTTTTGCGAGCAAGGCCTCGTAAGTGTAGTAAAGCAGATGAAGCATAGATTTTTGGGGCTTGTGTTGTATTTAGCGGTGATAGAGAAGCTACAATTTAGTGGGCCTCTTAACCGATTCAGTGCGGATGGCGCCGCAGAGGCGCCTTGGGTATCTTTTGTGTATGGCGTGTGACGCCCGAGAGGAGCCAAAATGTTTACCTGTAAAACTCTGCTAAAACAACATTTTCCAGAGGTTACCCGTAAATGAAAGTGTCTTTATTTGTCACGCAGATTACGATTCCAGTGTTAGTTTCAGGATATTGCGTGAAAACGCACACTTAAGGAGTTGTAAACCTTTTCAATAGCAGCAACAATTATTATTTTAAACGGAAACCGAATTATTTTATAAGTAGCTATTTTGTTTAATATAAAGAAGAATGATTTGACAATCCTTTGATTTATTTTCGTTATCTTTTACAGTTTCTTGTAATGTTCCATTACCCCTTTCTTTTTGAATTAATTCCCAGTCATCATAACTCTGGGAATTCTGTTCAAAACATGTCTGCTCGACAAACTCGTCATCGTCGTCGCATTGTGTTTCAATTTCAGACTCGGGTATGTATTTTCTTTTTCCAGAAAATCCTAGAACAAATCATAATTTATTATTATGTAGGTAAGTATTATTTTAATCTATAGGTGCTCTATAATGTATCATGAAGGATTTAGCTACAGTGGCCAACCTCAAGGATTAGCCAACTAGGCAGGACATATTATAGTGCATAAGTGTACGCGCGAACACGTTTATTTGTTTATGAAATATTATAAAATAAGTATATTAGCGTTATACATGCATGACTAGCGTGGTACTAAATGAATGAAATCAATCGAGCCAAATAAATACCACAAAATGTTTACAACACCTGATATAAATAAGTCACTTACCTTCCATTTCGGTTTATACACGTAGATAGTCACTTCTAAACACTTGAAACGAACTATTAAACCGTGTACGTTCGCTGTTGGGTTGCGACTAAAATAAAAACAAGCCGAAACAGACAAAAAGGCGATAAGTTGCACTTCATGGCGGGTGGCACTCGAGAGGAGCCATGAAAGTCCCTGGCTCTTAGAGGAGCCATGGAACATTTGTTCGCCGCCAGCCGCAAAAGTTTGGAAAAAATACCACCGCACTGAATCGGTTAAGTTCACCCAACGATAACAACCGGCCGGGACCACCTGCTTAAAGTACTCAAAAACTAGCTAAGACTTACTAATATAATGTAAATTCAACAGGTAATAGTAGTAGATTGGAACAAGGCAGCAACCAAGTTCCACCCGCAGAACTCGCTCATACTCAAGAAGTGGAAGGGAGCGGACGATGACACCGCTCTTCTAGACCTAGCCAATTTATTACAAAGTAAGTTAACATGTAGATCATTACACAGCACCATCTAGCCGCCTAAATAACTAGACTTGTATTATGGTGACCAGCACTCGTTGGTCACCATAATACAAGTCTGGTATACACTGGTGACTACCACGTTTGATAACGTGGTAGTCACCGTGGTATACGCGTTTATCTTTCTTCACGTATCTTACCTAACGTTAGTTTTCAGGTAGCCCTAATGTCTCTAATTTCACCTAACGACTTGTGTACGTCAGCTTGGCCGGACCACGAAATAGATTTACACCAAACTACGCTCAATATTTAGTACTATTTGGTACATCTGCTATAAGCCATTTTTTCAGACGAGATTGAAGGATGTTTACATTTCTTAAATTTTGAATTTAGACGGTAATGCATTATATACTTTTTTTTGTATTACACTAATATTATTCTCTCATTTTATGTTTGATCTGCCCACAGCAATAGCAATATCGGACATAGGCGACGTCCGTGACGTGCTCACATACTACGGCCAATTTGACGACCCTATCGCCGCCTTCAGAGAAAACCAACGCAAACTAATGGAGCAAATGGAGGAGAAAGAACGGGAGAACAAGTCAGATCAGCCGTTAGCCAGGAATTGGATCAGAAGCTTTACTAGACGTTAGCTCAATACTCGACAGTTAGGATTGAAGGTTCTGCAGACACTAAGATGTAAAATTACGTGGTAATGATACCACATTTACTAAAACAGTTCATAAGTGGCGAACGAGCTTGGAAACAGCGGCCCATATTGTTTTTTATTTGCAGTGACATCTCTAAAAATATTATTAACCAGCAGAGTCCCGCAGTTTTTCACCCGCGTAAGTCCTGATGCCGCGGGATTTTCCAAAATCCCTTAGTGGATCTATGCACACCACAAAGAAGACTTTCATGTTTCTAGGACCAGCAGTTTCGCCTCTACATACATGTTACCAACGTTACCTCTTTATAATATTAGAATAGACGAAAAAAACCGGTTTTTTTTTCGATTAAGTGCCGGTCCCTTAGGAATATCGCGATAAAAAGTACCCTAAATGTTATTCCAGGTCTCCAGTTATCTACATACAGAGTTTCATCGCAATCGGTTCAGCGGTTCAACAAACACCCACAAAATTTCGCCTTTGAAATCATATTTGTAGGATGTCACTGCACAGAAGTTTTGATAAGACTTTTGTATATTATATTTTAATGTAGAGAATATGTGTGCGTCAGCATGGCCGGTCCATGCAATAGATTAACACTAAACTACGCTCATTATTTAGTAACTATTTGGTACCTTTGTTCATATATTTCCTTAGAACCTCAGTGAATACAAGCCTAGTGCTTAGTTTGGGGCTAGATTGAGCTGGGTGTAAATTTATTTATTTATATTTAGTACCTAACGTGGTTTCGAAAATATTAACGATACAAAGCGGCCGGCCATTCTGGCGTCAGGTAGGCGGGACCACCTTCGATATCTCGAATAGTACCAAATATGTACTAAATAATAAGCGTAGTTTGGTGTATATCTATTGCGTGGTCCGGCCAAGCTGACGCACACGATAATATGCCTATAGCTATTACCAATTTTATTACTGTAGTTATGTACTTACTGACAAAAATATCAGCACACACAACACCTATTATGAATTATTTTTATTATTCTTTTTTTTCTGTGACATTTTTCTCACTTTACTCTTTTGATGTGAATCAATGGTTCATGTTTTTTGTTCTATTTTCCATAATAACTTAAAAACTGACTAATAATGTTAACGGCATTTATTTGAATGAACTTAAAATGAGAATACCTATAAGTACAGTTTTTCATTCGCTGCTCGCACGTACCGGGTCGTAAAACGTAGGAGCAGTGCAGAGAGTATTTCGCTCTCTCTTAATCACGAGGGTTATGGGCGGGCGCAGTGCTGCGCATTTTTACTATTGATAAGCTCCAACCTTACTTTGATTTATGTATGACCGGTGTGCAACGAGAGAAAAATAGTAAATACTATAGTTTTAAATTATTTTTACACATGAAAATTTTAGTGTAAATTTTCGGAGTGAACCTTGTTGTTTCTATCTATACCTCCCTATTATTCCTATTTGTTGTAGTTTAAAATGAAACCTGTTGAGTATTTGTAATGTATAAATGTTTGAATGTTCGTTTGTATGTTTGCGGGAGACTGTAATAAATAACTCAAGTCAAATAGATAGTAATTATAGTTGTTTATTAAAAATATTCGTTTTATTTAAGTTTAACATTACATTTTCATCATCATCTCAGCCCTTACTCGTTCACAGCCTCCTATATAGAGATCGCTAGCCTCCCCATCTAACGACTTCGGTCCACCAAGTAGGTTGTCGCCACAACACTCCTTTTACCATTGCATTGTGGTCGCCAGTCTAGGACTTTTACTCCCCCGTAGTTATCAGTCCTTCGATAGTCAAAAGTGTGGTCTAAGATGTATCATGCTCATCTAGAAGAAGGAAATCGGCAGGGAACACAATCCGACCCGACTTGGCGCTACGACCTTGGCCGTTGGGTGGTAACAAGCCGTGGCTAAAGCCTCCCGATCAGAAGGGGTGCTTTTGATCGCCTTTAACGACAGACAGGGGATAACGTAGCCATATTCTTTTAGACCCAGGGTACCCTTAAGTTCAGGGTTTAATATAAATACAAAGGTCTGTCTGTATGTATGTTAGTATTTTTTTTACTACTAAACCTCAGTAGCTTTGTATGAAGAATATTGTAGTTTTGCCTCTATATCCGTGTCTCTGTCTCCTGTAAAAATATCGCGCTGTTACACTTGCACAGTTCATCTGTGCGAAAATCAACTCAAAATTCATCATCAGGCATTGTGAAATCTACATCCATAGGTTCTGCCAGAGAGCAAAGCAGTGGTTCTGCATTATCTATGTTTAAATGTGTTTCGAAGTGTAGCTCGTTATCATCATCAGGTGAAGCAATTGTTTTATCTTGATTGGTATCCAGTATTGATGCATTTTCCTTCCAAATTTCTAGAAACTGCAAATCAACTTGATTGTCTTCGTAAATTCTGTGCATTTGTTCTTCGGAGTACTTGTGCCTCGGTGCGTCGTGTGGTCTCCAACCTAGCAACTCTGGCTCTTCTACTCTCTTTAAATCCTTCCAAAATTGATTGATATCATAAATATAGCTACACATTTGGGTTTTATCCTCAGAAACGAAGTTTTTACTCCACTCATGCAAACGTTCAGGGCCATCGTCTTCTATGAAGTTTATCCTCTGTGATGGATATATGCTGTGGCAAGTTATATCGCCTAAAGAATTCAATAGAAGCACTTTGTACTCATTGTCATTGACTTGCAGAGTTTTAAGTCCACTTATGGCCGTTAGAAGTCGATAGTCTATAGGGTCGTACAGATCACAGCACAATCTTCTATGCCGAGCTTCAAATAATGTGTCTAAAATGCTTGGGGGTCGGTATGGAAGCCCTATACTGGTTGGCTTTTGATATAGAGTCAGTATATCCGACTGATTACTTAACAATGTCATATCCTCGGGCCATTGGCTGGTGATACAAATCATGTCAGTATTGTACTCTTTATTCTCACAAATGGACATGTAGCACGGTGGCACTTTCATACCATGCATCCAACGCTGCACCGGCTTCGTTTTATTCCTAGATGTTGCATTATACCGCATATCCATGAGAAAAGTATGGTGTGTCGAATTGACATACATCTGAGGTCGGCCTGAGCAATATTCGCCTCCACATATGTAATTGCAAAAAGTTAAATCTGAGCTCAGTGGTAGAGATTTCCATCTGTCAACAGCATCATTTGTTCTCTTATCATATAATGTTATAGATTTATTATTAACATGTACAAAGTGCCCTCTTTCGGATCCAATCACTGCACTCCAATTGTCAACTAGAGTTGTGTATTTGCCTCTTAGTTTTACAGTTCGCCCTTTCATTCTATCTAGATTGACTATTGTTAATTGCCATTCTAAAGTTGTTAAATACAATATATTCTTATGATACTCGTCGAAAGTTATACTAGTGAAATGCCATTTAGAATCAACATCCTTGATTCTTTCTAAACTGAGTCCTTCGTCTGTTTGTACTATTTTTATAATGATGACTTTGTACCTGGTTCGAAGGGCTATGAAGTGTTCGGATTGTATAGTTTCAAGTATATTCATGCCTTCATCTAGTTCATAAGTGACAGAATGTTTGTGGTCTATACTTACAGTGTCTTTGAAGAATGGTGTAACAACTGAAATCAAAGTAATGATTGAAGATTAGTTTCACCCGCATAAATCCCAAACCCGCGGGAATATCAGGTTCAAAAGTAGCCTATGTACTTCTCGAAGGTCCCATCTGTCTGTACCAAAATCGGTTTAGCAGATTAGGTGTGAAAGCGTAACAGACAGACAAGTTACTTTTGCATTTATAATACTAACTGCACCCCGCGGTTGTCTATGATGAAGGTAAACTATTTAAGTAGGTACTTACGCAAATTATTGAAGTCAGCATGTATTAGATAGTCTGTCCCATACCAATTTAAAAATTGCAAGTTTCCTTTGCCTGCATAGTACCAATTATAGGTTGCATTGAAATATTTTTCTGGTTCATTTTCAAGTAATTTCGCTCCTTCCACATAATATTCTGGACAGTATAGTACATTATCTTCGGTCCATTTAACTTTTTTTTTCGTTCCTCCTAGAATATAAAATAAGACATGTATTTTGACTAAAAGAGTAACATTTTTAAGTCATCCACCACATCATTTATTCCATTATCATCAATCATTATGAACAAAACTTTAAAACAGGTCAATGGAGTTTTATCATTTAGTAGAGAAACTCCTTTTTTTTAGTTCATAAAAAGACTGATGTTCCTAGTTGCATCCCTCTCAGGACACACTTAAATACAGTTCTTATTGACTATACCTACTACAAATTTGGCTGATTTGACTGACACCAATTCTCCTTGAAACCAAGCAGTATACTTGTGCAGGGAGAACTCTAGGTTCAGTAGTCTCCCCTAGATTTCTTAGTCACCATTTACAACATCCACGGGAAGAGATTGGGTAGCAGTATTCTATGCCACGGCTGATTACATGAAAGATACCATGGAATTCAACAATTGGTACAAATACTTACTAGTAAGACAGGGCAGCTTATGTTTATCAATAAGCTTCCTAAAATCATTTTTTGCCTTCATAATTTCCGTTACTGGATCTTGTTTACCGCAATTTCTAATGTCTTTTGTAATTATTGTTGGTAAAAGGCTTTTGTGTGGAAATTGTTGAAAGAAACCAGACGGTAGTTCCCCGGTCCAGTTGTCATCAAACATTGTCATTGGGATACCTGGCATGGTGAAATGTGGTGTAAAGTCCGTGTATAACTTTCTAGATCTTAACACTATTCTTCTGAGGTATGTGTTAAATGCGACCTTTGATCCTTTACTTCTAAGATAGGCTAGGATTTGTTTTACAGATTGTCTGTTGTCGATTGTCTCAGTGAGGTCTTCATCGAGCTGTAATATATAATAAAGGTAAACCAGTTGTTTACTGCAGATGGAGTCAATGGTGATGTGAAACCTTCGTAAATCTGCTGTGGACTACCTAGCACCACAAACTCTACTTTTTAGGCGGGTGAGACCCTTAGTTACACCACAGTTACCCAACATTTCATTTAGTAGAAAAAAGTACGAGAAGATAGAAAGAAGTTTGAAGTACTTATGTAAATCAATAGAAATCACGAGTTGTATACTTTACCTTAGACGTGTTGGGTTTAACGTTTTGCGACATATTCTTGCTTTTTGCTAACAGATTTCGAGGCTAAATCACGCAGCATGCAAAAACATTAAAAGCATACACTAATTCAATATTCACTAAGATAAATAACTTTTAAGTTAAACTTAAACTTATAGTTTTATCGAACGGGGAGCTAAAAACTAAAATCACAATAGCAACAAAAGCACGTGAGCATTTTTTTTAAATTTTGATTAGAGACGATGGCTCAAAGTTTTTGGCTCATATAGTCTCGTTTGTTTCATTTCCTGTTTTTAAACCACAGAATAAATAACAATAGAAGGAAGGGGGGCATGTGGGCGTGGCGCGTGTGCCATACATCAGTACAGATGTACTGACTCGCTTCATCTTTGCTAACACATTGTGACATTGACACATTGCTATGCCCTTTCTACTATTGTTATTTAATCCGTGTTTTTAACCTTAATGATAATGAACCACGGAATAGTACACCTATACTGCTGTATGGCACACGAGCCACGCCCACATGCCCCTTCCTCTATTGTTATTTATTCCGTGTAATGAACAGTAGACCTTGAAAAAAATAAAAAGATTTACTTGACCCTGGCTGTTCCAAACTGGCTATAGACCAAAAGAGAAAAACATATATTCAAAGATGGCGTTTTAGCGGGAACGCTATGTACGAGTTAAGTTTAGGGGTTCGGTGAGTGAAGCACAGTGAAGTAAAAATGAAATGCAGCAGTTAAGTGTTAAGTTAATTATTAATTAATTATAATTGTTAATTAAGTTAAGTGCCGAATACCATAAATGACAACAAAAAGATAGAACCGAACATGGACTTTCTCATTGCTTCCAACGCCTGATCCCAACCCAACTATTAATAGTTATAATACTACGTTTTTTCCGGAGTATTAGAACTATCACTAGTAGAACTATTTATATGGTAAGCAGTTTTCGCACAAGATCCGTCTTCCGTTATCCGATTTCTCTCAGTCATCCGTAAATGTACATTTCGAGTGATTCCAAGCAAAATGACGTAAAGATGGTCCCTAGATAACTAAATTGCTTGTATTTGGATTAGAGATTGTAGGTAGTGCGAAAAGCAATAGGTATCCGTATTCAGGCCGAGATACCTAGATCCGTATTTTCACGGGTTCGGATCGAATTCAGATCGGACGTAGGTAGTGCGAAACCGTTCTTAATATTAAGGTCTATACGGAGAGTAGATAGAAAACAGACTGGTCACTGCATAGGTACTCTCTCTAGGATACTTACCTACCTACGTGCCTGCCCTCCCGCAAGTACAACAGTAGGTAAGCAGATAGTGGACGAAGGCCGTAGGGTAGCCTACCACATCACAAAACTAAAATTGCCCACTACAGTTGACGACGGATACTTCTGCAGTAGAAAAGAAAGGAGAAGGTAGAGTTGTCAGCGAATGGTAACCGAGACTCGGGAAAGAGAGTGTGAGCCACCTGCGAATTTGAATTCGAATTCGTAGTAGCCTACGACCGATACATACCTATAACAGACACATAACAATACATTAGAAACACCGTAAATCACTTTTACTCGATTTTATTTTAAAAATTGAACAGTTATATCAAAACAACATATACACAATATACAGCATACAAATAATTTAGTTTTTTTACAAAAAAATAATTGAAATAGTAAACTTAAAATAATATAAATATAATATAATATTTTAAATCAAACATCCATTAGTAATTTCAGGGAAAGACAACGCAGCAAATACAGTGAAGACTAAAATAGAATATAGTGTTACTAAAATATCACGCTTGATTTTCAGCAAAGGATCAATTTCAACAAGTGATCGATCGTATTTCGTCAACTTTTGATCGCGAACCGGTAACGTAATCGCATTTTTTGTTGCTTTTGTTGATGATTTAAAAGAATTAACATTGGCCAATGTAAATTTTGGAGAGTCTAAAATACCACCATTCGGTATTTGTTCCAAAATTTTAGTCGTTCTTGTATCAAACACTTTGTTCGAATAAATCGTGTGATATTCGCTGTAGGTATACATTGACTGACTCGACGGTTCACTGATCACGCCGACCAGAGAATTTGTCATGTTTGTACTATGGTTCATAGTAATAGGGAAAACAGTTGACGGTACATCTGTGTAAGCACTCACAAAATCCTTTTCAATGCTCACATTCACATCTTTATCTACATAAATAGGTTTATCCATATTTATTTGTATTTCCGAGCATATATTTGGTTGGTTGGAGCAGTTGCTTGCTGTAAGATCGTCAGCGTTAGAGATATATAATGAATAAATGCTAGCGTTTGTACCTAGATTCTTCAGTTGATCTAAGGATGCAACAGACACTACATGACCTTTATTCATACTTTCAGAGTGTGCAGCGTTACATAGCATCGCATCTAAATCTGAACAACCGCTGTTAACGTGATTCTCACAAGTTATGTTTTTTATTTCATTTAGCAGGCCCACTAGCATATCAAGTGAGGATGTGTAATCTGGATCGGTAGATTTATCTAAAACTGTGAGCAATTTATTTTCCTTGTTTCTCGGTGTTTCAGTAGTTTGTAGAAGATTATTTCTGCAATTCTCTAATGTTACTTGATCTTTAATTTTGTCAACTTTTTTTCCTTCATTAATTTTAACATCAGTTCCAATTGCAGCATTGACGATAGTTGTATGTCCTTCAACATAAATTTCCTCGGTCATCCCCAAACGTGTTTCAACTACTTTTAAAGGTTGACATTGATTATTTTCAGGTTCATGAGTTGTTGTTTCTATACCTCCAAACAAATACATGTTCGATTTTATAGGCTCTTGTTGAGAAAGCATATATCCGACTGTCGATATCTGCATAGGAATCTCCATAAAGTTCCAATTGAAAGGTCTGTTGGAAATTACCGGCATAGCTTTGAGATCGTTACCATCCGCTACGGATTTGTTAATGTTTAGTTTTGTTATAGACTTTACGAGTAAAGAGCCAGCATCTCCAGATTGTAGTAGATATACTTTTTGTAATGATTGCTTTGGCGTCAAAGTTAAATTTTTGATTCTCAGTCTTTTCTGAAAGGTGCCTGATATGTGACTGTAAAGCGCGTTTTCAAGTTTTTCTAATTCTGTCTTTGAACTTAACAAAGCTAAACTATCCTTTGGTTCCTTATCTGTTGTGACATTTGTATTTGCCACTTTAGAGACGAAACAGGTTTCAACGGCCGTTTCAAGATATTTATCTTCGAGTACATCGATATTGAAGTCTGAATCAGTGCTATTACCCTTAACGGATATTAATTCAGTGTTAGACTCCCGGCATTCAGTGACGTCTTCCAGTGGTGAAGAAGAAATGCATATGGAATTTATCATGGAGTGAAATTTATTACCCAGCTCTTTTGCTTCTTCTGTATGAGGGTACGATGTTGAAGCTGTAAATATGCCAAAGGTTAAAGACGCATTTGAGTCAAGAAAGGTAACTATAATATTTTTTGAACTACTTACACAATTCGATATCATTGGGTATCAGAGGCACGCGAGATTTGTGTCCAAAACGTCTGAGTTCGTTGGCCAACGGTGACCGTGATCTGCTGTAGTGGTTCATCACGTAAGACTCAACAGCCGAATTATTTTTGCTGCGAACAAATATATTTATGTAATATCAATGACATACAAAACTATGTCTACACAGATTACTAATTTCATGTTAAATTACCGCCGATCTGGTGATTCGGTGGCATTTCGCCTGTTATTCACAGTTGACCGTGCTGGTGATTTGGATTTCGGGCTGTTGCTGTTTGGAGGATGCCTCGGAAATTTATCTTCAAAAATAAAATATAAATTATAAATCTTAATATAAAGGATTGCGAAAAGCTTAGTTTAAATATTATCGGTTAGATGTTTAGAAATTTGGCATATAAATTCACCTTTACACACCTGCAGTCAGTACGGGAATCGACATTTTAGCGTTTCCACCTCCCTCCGGACCAGCTCGCTTAGGCTTCGCTCTGATGGCGGGCGACCGTGGTCTTACGTTTCTTTCAACTGCTGCTGGAGACGTCGAAGCTAGTCTCTGTAATCGATCTGCCATCATGGTATTCCTGCCATATATACGAGTTTGATACTCTTCATTATGAGCTTGTACATAACTTTTCTTCGGCTGTGCTAAAGTATACAGTCTAGAAGGAAGTTTTGGTGGTCCTCGAACAGCTTCACCTCTAGCCTCCTTCGCTTCGTCTATTATTTCTGTTATTTTCTTATTTGTAATTGACTCAATTAATTTTTCTTCGATGGGTATTTGTTGATGGGGGATTTTGGCGATTTCCGGAGGACAAGGTTTAATTTTTTTCTCCCGTGGCGTTAGAACTTTATTTCGATCTTGCTCATTGTCTTTTATAGTATTAACGAGTTGATCGATACGCGATATTCTTCGGAATGTAACTTCTTTAGTTCCACGGTTCGAATTCTTTGGGTCATTGGGAGTAACATCGCCTTTTTTGACATTTTTATTAAACTTTGGGTTTTCTAGATCAATTAGAAGCCGCGCTATAGTTTTAATGGGATGATCACCTCGTGGTTTAGGGCTACCGGGATTTTTACGATCTTTTCCTGTACCCGGCCTTGATCCTTGGTTTTTGGAATTTATTATGACTTTTGGCACAACCGATGCAGATTTTTCTGTTTTCTTGTTACAAGTTCTTAGTTTTTGGTATGCTAATTTATCAAAACTAAATGAACTAGTGTTGGACGAGGTAGGCTGATGTTTTAGACTCGTTCCACTATCACTGCATTGACTAACAGAACCAACGTCATCTGAAGAAACTTTACAATCAGCGTTTGTTTTACTAAATTTTTTCATCAAATTATAAAGCTTTTCAATACTTTTTCTACATGCCACAGTCGATTTCACAGATTTTTGTTTATTATTAGAATTTCCGGGGTTATGTGTTACTGTTTTTTCTGGGATGTTCAAGATATTATTTGGTTTTAGATCTGGAGGTTTGTTATGTATAATTTTCTTTTCGTGTGTCTTATTACTGCGAATAGAAACGAAAGAAAGCTGTAAAACAATATAAACTAAAGGAATAGTTTAAATTAGAAAATGGATAACTTACTGTGATTCGCGATTGGTGGTCATACTCCTAACTTTAGTATCTGGAGGACTAATAAGGCCAGTTAAAATATTGATGTTAGAATAAAAGTCATTCGAAGTCGACGTAGAGGCAGAACCAGTTTTCGTTTCTTTATTCTCGTCCTGTTTCTGCTGAATATACATCATTTCAGTCTCCGCTTCATCTAGATAATAACTTTTATTTATGTACTTTTTATTGTCCTTGTCTGGTGTCAAGTTAGGTGTTTCATTTTCGTCTTGTATTCGTTCTAAAGGGACCTCTAGGGTTAAAAGGTCTTTTTTATTGTTATTATTTGTTCTTTTATATTTAGGTTTAGTTGAATTGTTTTCCACGTTTAAGTTTTGTCCATAAATAGAATTGTAGAAGGACTTATTAGTGATTGACAGTTTCGTTACGGAGTTAGCTGGTTGTGCCTGGTTGCCCTTAATGTATTTGTTTTTAGATATTTTACAATCTTCACCTAGCGCTTGTTTTTTTCTTTCTCTTCTCTGCCTTATTTCGAGAAGCTTTTTACGTTTCTTTTCTTCCATCTTAAACGACTTGTTCTCGTATGGTGATTTTATTCGCACTTTCGCTGAAGACTTTTTTTTAATTAAATGGTTTGTTGACTCTTCTCCACTTTCTTCAGACAAAACTGTTTGCATGTTTAGTCTTTGTATTGCCATGCATAATTCGTCAGGAGATTTGAAAATCACTGCGGCTTCATTGTGTTCTAATGGTGGATTTCCTGAGAGCTCATTTGTATGCATACTACTTTCACTAGAATATCTATGATAAGGGTCGAACGATGACTCGATCGACGCTAAACATTCTTCACTACTTGAATGATCACTTATTTTCTCAGATTTTTCTTCTTCATGTTTGATATTTTCACTTGGTGTAACTAGCGGTGTTTGTGAATCGTCTTCATATGAAAACTCAGTATAACTTTCAGTTACGTCATCCGTAGGTTTCACAGTTTCTATATTGGTAATGGCATTGCATGATTCTATGTCCTGTTGTTCTTTGTACATCAAACGGAGAAGTTCTGGTGCATGTGGAGTATACACCTCTGAAATTAAATAAACGGTTAAAACAATATCGATATTATATATAAACTTATTTTAGGACAATTTAATTTACAAGCTAACCTTGCATGGGAGTTGAAGTTTCAAAGATCATTATAGAACTAATGTTACTCATAACCTGTCCCGTCTCCGACTTCTTTAACTGAAGGACAACGTCAACGCGTGATTCCTTCTCTTTTGTATTTTTCTTTTCAGTCTTCCTCTTACAACTTATAATCAGGTTATCAGCACAACGTTTACTGAACACTCTGTACGAACCACAGATTAACTTTGGGATTTCAACAACAATTTTCTTCTCCAAGATTTTAGAAAGAGATCGAACATCCACTTCAGAATGTATAATATCGTCCCACGTTGCATTGCCTTTCTTTTTACACTCCACATGTAAAGGGATACTTGTCGAATTAGCCAGAACCTTAGTATTATTACTTTCATTGGCATTACCATTAATTTCCTTCCATTTCTCTTTCGCTCGTTCAGTGAGGTAATCACCGTTACTGATTCGCTTTAGCTGTTCGATAGTTCTTTGGACGTATCTTATAATATTATCCAAGTAAAAGTTGTAATTGTCTTCGAGTCTTTTGCAGCAGATGTAGTCTAACAGTGAAGCTGGTATTTGACTCTGTGGGTCACCGATATTTCCTAAACCTTTTAACTGTTCCATAATGTATGGATCTTTAAAGAGAAATTGTTTGTCGTACTCCGTTGTTGGAGCGGAGGTCTTTATTTGTAAACCTCCGAATTTGTGGCAAAGGATATTGTCCAAAGATCCATTGCCGAATATGTCAAGTCGTTCTTGATTGATTTCAAACACATTATTTATTTCTTCAAGACTTTCTTCACTGTCAGAATCCGAATCTCCATTGTAGACAACTGTTTCAACGTGCTGATTGTTAGGTTTAATTCTATCAGTGGCACTGCTCATTAGTTTAGTACCGATGTCTAAGTTTTGATAAAGAAGGACCAAATCCTGAGTTGTGAGAGTATCTCCATCTGAAAGTGAATCCAAAAGTTCCAGGAGGGTTACTGCGGTTCGTTTCGATACGACATCGATACTGTCATACGATGATTCTAATGTCACATTCTGATAGTAGGGTGACAGTAGAACCATCGTTATGACAGTATCGTTGTCGTATCGAAACGAACCGAAGTAACCCTCCAGTTACTGCCGTATAGCCAAGTGTAGGTAAGTTTGAAAAAATCAGAGAACTTGCAAACAGAATTGATAAGTATAACTTAATCTACCAACCCGACTTATGGGTAGTTCCACTACCCCTGAATTTGGGTAGGTATAGTATCCTACTAGAAATTATAAGCACAACAGTAAGTGACGACAACACGTATGTTAGTAGGTCCTAAAAACTACGAAGCCGAGTGCGATGAAACTTTTAATACTACAGCTATATTTCTGGAATAACGAACAGGCTACTTTTTATCTCGATATTCCACAAAACAACTATTCCCTGCTCTTAACAGCGGTCCCTTTTCGAGACTAATTAGTGTTGGTCTAACTCGGAATTACCATCAAAACTTTGGTTTTTCGTTATTAAATCGAACAGTTCGCTTGCAGTCTGATACTCCTGTTGCCCAGGTGCCTCCTCCGGCCCTGGGTCTACTTGAGTGTCCGCAGCCTCATCACTAACACCACTTATTAACATCACTCATGCAAATTTAACTTTTAGAATATTATCCGAAGCGATACGGCTACTATTACCAACAAAATGACTTAGCAAAGTTATCAAACACAGCTATACACTATACAAAATCGGTTTGTGAATTTTAAATTGTACAGATATTATTCAGAATAAATTTGATGATGTTGTCATATTTTAAAAATGGAATTTTTACCATAGATAAATGCATGATTTTGACCACAGAGATTTATTTATGGCCCCTCGGTGTTGGTGCGGAATAAATCCAATGAGGTCTTATTTAATCAATAAAAAAAGGTTACATATCTCGGATATCCCAGCAGAGGGCGATGTTCGACTAATCTAAGTTTGAAATAAGAACCGTCAAATAGTAGTATTTTCACAACTCTCCAAAGTTTTATTTATGTTTACGTTTATATTTAAATAAATTAAATGCCGCAATGTAGTAGAAGCATTTTTCCTACGATTTTTTTCTTTGAGACTTAACAAGATACCGACATAAATGGATTATTTTTACATAATTTTAACACTAAAACACAAAGACTCCAACTTGACTTCACAGTACGGGCGAAACCACAAAATTTAAAAAAAAACCTCAGTCGACTAGAGCGCCATCTGCTCACAGCTTTGAGTGTTCCACCTAGGGAATGCAATCCCGATCTCGCGGGATCCCGTGTTATTTTTCGGGATCAATCCCGAAGTATAATATGTCGGGATCCCGTTCGGGATTGGGCAGCAATGGTCAGCGATACTACACACGTCGGAAAGGGCATTCTTAGCAGCTGGGTACATTGCAACGGACATTAGATGCCGGTTGGCAGTTAACACTTTGTTTTCTAACAAGTTACTTTCAAAATCACCCGTAACTAGGTACTTTAAATTTCATTGAGCTATACCTACTTTTGTTTTGATTATGTTGATGTTAGTAAAATTGTTAATTATTTAGTTAGTAATATAGGCTTTTGTTTGCTTCTAATAATATTTTGTTTTAATTAATCTCACTATCACAATATTTTTTGTTCAAAGTATTCTGTCATGTAATTGTTTAGGTTTCCGTACCCAAAGGGTAAAAACGGGACCCTATTACTGAGACTTCGCTGTCTGCCCGTCTGTCTGTCACCAGGCTGTATCTCATGAACCGTAATAGCTAGCTAGACGGTTGAAATTTTCACAGACGATGTATTTTGGTAGCCGCTAAAACAACAAATACTAAAAACAAAATAAAACAAATATTTAAGAGGGGCTCCCATACAACTAACGTGTGTCAAAAACAACAAGGGATTAGCTAGCTAGACGGTTGAAATTTCCACAGACGATGTATTTTGGTAGCCGCTAAAACAACAAATACTAAAAACAAAATAAAACAAATATTTAAGAGGGGCTCCCATACAACTAACGTGTGTCAAAAACAACAAGGGATTTTATTACAATGTGAGGTCGCTTCTGATTGGCCGGAGTCAAATCGAGTAGTGCATCGAATTCAAAATGGCTGCCCTGTCAAATATACCAGTCTGCCTGCACTTACCAAAGAGTTTTTTATAATTTTCATATTTTTTTTATGCCAAGTTTTTTTTATTATTATTTTGAGAAATGTGGTCGTATGATGGGAGTAAGAATCGAAGCTAAATATTTCACATTATCCTATAAAATTAAAAAAATGGTTGTTGTATACTATTTTAGGATTAAGTACCCAATTGTGATAGTGGTACGGGAACCTTTGTGCGCGAGTGTCC